>JAAGWP010000246.1:0-28760 GCA_013266165.1 Fusarium graminum
CGCAGCGAAACAGCTCCCTATCTCACCCAAACCATAGTCGAGGGGGTCTGAGAAGTATCTCAGTGACATTGGAATAGTGAGAGAATTGATTATCTCGCGCCCACTCAGCATGTCCTGCTCGTTTCCGGCTCCTTCAGAATAGTAATCAAGGGTGTTGCCTAGTTCTCGGAGAGTGTCTGGATGAGCCATGGATGTCAAGTCGCTCAAACTGCAACTATGCAATCCATAATAGAGAACCATATCTCGTGCAAAGTGCGCCTCTTGTCTGACCCATGATCGAGTCAGCCATACAGAATCGAAGTGATGCTGCAGTGCCGCTACCCCCCGGCGCAAGTTACGGACACATTCTCGTCCATGGCCAGATCCCTGGTAATAACCAGAGTTCATGACTATAACGCCGGGGCCTACGTCGTCTGAGCCTGATTCTTCCCCATCTTCCCTGGAAAAACCTCCTATTTTCGCCTCGTTTTCCCGGGCAAGCTTTAGAATAGCCAGTGCAATATGCGTGTCGGTGACAGGATGGCCCATCCACGTGATAACCTGATCAGCTGATGCGTATATATCAGCCATACGCTTCACTTGGTTGCTCTTTTCTACATCATCCATCTGATTGATACAGAGAGCATCTACCCAAATTGGTAGTGATTCACCCATCTCGCGAAACGCCAATAGTGCAGTGGCCAGGGTCTCGGTAATCCCAACAACAACATCGTTACAGATGAGGGGCAAGTCGAATTTAGGCGCTCCCCAGCAGTAAGAGAGTGCTTTAAATGGTACTGGATCTCCAGTCTCGTGGTTTCGAAATCCGTCATCCATGATATCTACCGTGATTAGTTTAACAGTAAGATGTGGACCACCTTGTTGGATTGAAAGCAGCCGAGTTTGACCTGGCGGGAGACGTGTGTAGAGATCTTTAGCCACGTCATCTCGACTTGCGATAGAAGCACCACTCTGTTTGAGTTGGGAGAGATTATTGAGAACGTTGGAGAATCCATTTGTTTTGGCAATATCGTCGGGTTGGCGAAGCCAGCAATCCTTCCCCGTGCATGCCATTGGGCTTGACAGGCTTGTTGCAAGCCACGCGGAGTTTTTGGGAGGTCGAGATGATATTATGGCAAGTGAGTTACCAAGAATGCTGGATGTCCTCAAATAATGATGTTGCCATAAAGCAACCTAAGAGATGGCAAAACCCCTCACTTGAGCTGTCTCTATATAGTGCTTCCCCTCAAGGACAGTGTGTCACACGTTGAGTGATTGACAAAAGGTGTGGTTAATGTGCAAATCCTTTGAAACCTCTTGTGATGGAATAAGACCTTGTTCCGGCCGCATCACATTGGCTGAGAAACCCTCTTAGCCGCCTATAGGTCGCCGATATTGCTTTATCTGCCAAAGTCACTGCGGGTCGCTTTGAGGCGTCGTTTCTTTCCAATTGGACCAGGGCCGAAACCCCGCTCCTCATATAAGAAACGATAGCCGGAGGCTTTGAAAGTGCACATATCGTATTGTGATTCTGCGACGTGCTCGTACGTCGGGCGCATAAATATTGACTTGGCAATTTCTGTATGGAGCAAGGCTTGCATTTTCACTATCACACGGTCGGGCTTGGTGTCTCACAGCATAACGGCTTGCAAGTAAGACTTCCCAGTGACCAGTCTGCACTTGCCGGAATAAATGCTGAATGGCGGGGGTTGTGATAGTGTCTAGTGGCGCATCAAAGCCGCCTTTAATGGCCATGCGCGCGCATTGACTGGCTACGCCATCCACCATCACTCCCACAGTCAAAGCAGTCAGACAAGTCTATCCTGAATGCCTTTTCAGCTGACTACACTGGTCAGTAATATGTATGACATGAAAATGCTTTAAGCTGTACCGGCACCAGCTATTCAATCCCTGGTCCAACATCTCTCATCGCGTGTAGCCATGATCCGCAGGCAGAATAACATCGCTGTGCCGCAGGATATTTCAAGTATGGAGATCAATCTACCCGGAAATCTTCTCGGCCCAGATCCCGAATCGAGCATTGAGAACGTCAATGTGACCTTGAATACCACTTCAGTGGATGCGCGAAGCCTCCACGATAAGGATTAAGATGATAACACTATCTCGACAGAATCCTATAAAAACAGTATCAGCTATATAGATGCTTCGACACTGCAAACAAAAGACTAGGGCGTCAAGCGCCTCATCGAAAGCTAGATACAAGTAGTAAGAGGCTTGCTGCACCAAGTTTGCGGGCATGACCCAAATGTTTTCGAGCATGAGGTTGGGTTTTCCATCTGTAGTAGCACTATCAAGATGGCAGAAGAACTGGATGATGGGCAAGTGAATCTGAAATTGTCGCGTGCCTTATTCCCCCTCAACCCAAAAGCGATCCAGTGCATCTTGCCGTACCTCATACGCCCAGTGATGACAAGTCTGATGCACAACAGGACTCACTTCCCCAACCTCATCATCTTCACCATCATCTGCAAAGACAGACCGTATTCCCAACTGCACATACTTCTTCAACAGGATTCGTCGCCACCGCCCTCGGACACCCACGCACTTCTTCCACCGACTGATCTGCCGCTCATCATCCTCACAACGCCGTCCCATCCAAAACCGGCAATACCACTGAAACCACCCTCTGACGTCATATTCGTGTGCTATCCAACCCGCTGCCTCCCACTCTTCGATGCTCTGTCCGCACGCGACGCCGTATTTGTTCACCTCGGGGTCGTATGAGGTGCTGGTGAGGTACGTGTCTATGTCTAACCCTGCTGTCCACGACGGAGGTAACTCTCGCCAGTCATCTTGCACGGTTATGCCGAGACGTTTTGAAAAGAGTGGGCGCCAGTAGGATCCGCCGAAGCTTCCCTCGCGTATGATTTCCTCGGGGGATTTGTTGGGGCGAAAATCAGGGTGTGAGTCGAAATGGAATGTGCCATCGGTGTCGCGTACGGGTTCTTCCGCCTCAGGCTCCCATGATGTCCATGCAGCTTGGATCGATTCAACGTCCTTGGAGGATTGTGGCAGATCTGCTACTGGAGATACTACTGGTTTGGTCCTGGAAACTTTCTTGGCCCTCACGCGGGCTGATTTACGCGACGATATGTCAGATTCCTCGTCATCGTAAGTCGGCTTCTCGCTTGACTCTGCTATACGTCTCGACCGTCTTGTAGGAGGTCCAAGAAGGTCAGTCTTGCGTTTGATGCCTTTGCTTCTGCTGGGTTCGGTGACAGGTTCGATTTTGTGTGCGACAGGTTTAATGTCTTGAAGGAGAAACTCATTCTGCTGGATGTTCTGTCTCCTGCGTTCTGCAAAGTCTGCCATTGTGAGAGGTGACGCGAATTGTTTGTTTGTGTTTGGCTGGAGGCGAATTGAATGAATTCCTTTTTGGGCAATTGGACTAATGTACTACGTCATCAAACCAGCCCCCGCAAATCTCTATCTGGCTTCATCGCTAAACTCAAGAGCCCCTAAGATAATTGTGAAGTAATTGGCTATACCTGATCCCTTGGAACAGTAAAAGCAAAATCTCTTCCAAAAATAGCCTCGCCCTGCTCATACGCATCAAGACGCGCAGTAATAACCATATCCGTCTTGGTCATCTTCATCCTCGTCCAGCCCTTGGTCTTGAGAACAATCCCATCGCGTTCAAAGTCCCTCTCAAAGCGCTGCTCGACCTGCGCTGATAGAGGATCCTCTGGACGAACGCTTGACTTTAAGCCATTCCACCAGCCGTATCGCCAACCTGTCTCGGCTACTTCCCACATACCATCATCCCAGTCTACGCACAGAGCTGTCTCATTTGTATCCCAGTCTTGTGAGACAAAGTTTCGGTGTTTGGCGGGTCGGAGCTCGGTTTTTTCGAGAGATCCATTCACAGCTGGTCTAAATGGCTTGAGCTGCGAGTCTTGTTGCTTGTCGCTCCTTTCGGGTAGTTCAAGACCGCTGTGTGCGCAATCGATGGTTAGCGTGGTGACTTCGGGAGATGGCCACACTAAGGGGAAGTAAGTCGAGGATACGGCAAGACGGAGACGACTCCCGGTGCCGATACGTTGGCCAAAATGGTTCAGTTTGAGTTTAATATCGTAAAATTGACCAGGCTCCAACGGTCGTACGTCTTCGTGACCGTGTCGATGTGTCAGGTTGAGCACGCCGTGAGAGACTTTAGTCACGGCACCACTAGGTAAGACTTCAGATAAGGTTGCTGCTACCAAAGCATTCGGCTTATTGCTTGCAACCCGTAGATTGAGAATCGGAGCCCCAAGATAGCTTAATGGCTCGGTCAACGGCTGCGAGTCAAACACAAGACTTCCACCAGCCTCCTGACGTTGATCTCCAGGTCCTTCGCCCTCAATACCAAAGATCAGCCACCTCCCACCTGCAAATCCTACCGTCTGGGGGGAACAAATGTCGAGCTTGTCCTGACTTGAGGATTGGGCCGTCAATTGACCAGAAGCTAGACCTAGACGTCGCCAAGAGCAATCTGAGTCGGACCAACTATCCTCTGCAACCCAATGGCCTGGGCGAGACTCGACATACGGTGCTGGAGGGGTTGTATCTTGAATATAGGCCCTCAGCATCGGCTCGTGCATGATACCCGTTTCAGAACCTTTTAGCCATTTATCCCACCATCTGATCGATTCCTGTAAAAATCCGATTTGTGGCCCTGGGTAACCAAAGTTGGGGTTTTTGTGGCCCCAAGGACCCACGAGGCCCTTTCTGGGAACCTCCAAGTTCTCCAGCATCCTAAAGATCGTGTTGGTATAAGGATCCATCCACCCGCCAACAAGGTACACAGGACACTGAATGGAGCTGTAGTCTTCGCCGATGGATGCATGCTTCCAAAAGTCGTCACGTGTCTGATGTTGATGCCACTCCTTTGCGTAGAATCCTCCCGAGTCTGAGTTGAGCCGCTGCAACCAGAGATCACGCCAATTATCGCCAACCAATGCCGGATCTGGAGGGGATGAGTTGATGGCCAGCATAGACGCAGCCCAGGTGAAGTTCTCTGTTAGTATACAGCCACCCATGTAGTGAATGTCATCGTCGTAGCGCATATCCGTCGAGCACATGGAGATGACAGCCTTGAGCTCAGGTGGTCGACGAGCTGCAACTTGCAACCCATTGAAGCCGCCCCATGAAATGCCAATCATTCCTATTGATCCTGTACACCATTCCTGGGAAGCGATCCATTTTAAAACTTCTAGAGCATCGTCCTGCTCCTGAGGTAGGTACTCGCCTCCCAAAGTGCCTTGAGAATCACCTGTTCCTCGCATGTCAACGCGAACGCAGGCATAACCATGGGCCGCAACATAGGGATGATTCATGGCATCTCGGACGGCAGTCATATCTCTCTTGCGGTATGGTAGGTACTCAAGGACTGCCGGAACAGGTTGTGATTTCGCATCCTTGGGTAGCCATATCATGGCTGATAGGACAGTCCCATCACTCAGAGTGATGGGCTCATGGTAGATGATGTCGATTGGTGGCAGCTGCATGGTGGTGTAGCTGACTGTGATTGAATGGCTCTGCGTTGGGACAACTGTAATTTTGTTACGGTTCCTTGCACCGGCGGATGAAAGAATAAAAGCTGATTCAGTTGGAAGAGTAGCGCTACTGGGTTAGTAAGTTCAGGAGATGCCTCTGAGGTTGAGGGATAAAGGAGGCTCAAAAGCCCGGTGATACGTTACGGATCGGCGAATAACGCAAAGACTTCGGGGAACAAGGACCTGTTCAATACGCCTAAGCCAATGTCGTTACATGCTCATCCTTGATATCATGATGTCCCCCGCTTCCCGACTCCACTCCCACCTCAAAAATGGAGATCAAAGCCTCTCTGGGACAAGTCTGATCCTTATCGGTAAATAAAGGGAAAATTTGCCCTTTCGAGCATGGGTTTATCAGGTATGCATGGGGTTCGGTAGCATTTCTAGGATCCGGATATAGGATTGAGACATCGGCAATGCGGTATTTTGATGATTCGATATCTTGCACTTATCGAACCGGTCAACAACAAGGTTCGCCGGAAGATAATGAGCTAGTCACATATCAATTGTTCCTTGGGGAGGTGTGCCGGCATTTTATAATTCTTATAAGTCTCCACCGTGTCGGTCAGGCTTCTTCCTGCAATAGTATAATTCCTTCGATCTCTCATTTTCAATGGCCAACAACTAGACCATCTCACATTTTCGAGATGTCTAACCTTGAAATCACTTCTGCAACAGCAGATAATGACTTGCCTAACCAGAAAAAGGAAACCCAGACTGCACAGATCCATGATGTCGAGGTTGGGGATGTCAGGAAGCCAGACCTTTACAGCAAGGTCTCGGTGTACTTAACCATGGTCTTCTCGGGCCTGGCCATTGGCTCGGATGGCTAGTAAGTGATCCATCCCCACGATGCAAGCCCCAATCTTAACAAACCACCAGCAATGCCGCCGTCATCGGCAACCTTGAGCTACTCCTCTCATCGCTCTACCCCGAGGCCCTCACAAGCGTCATGAGATCCCGTCTCTCAAATGCCTTTCTCATCGGCATGATTATAGGTATGCTTGGCTTCGGCGTCGTGGCCGATCAATTAGGTCGCAAGACAGGCGCCGTCTTGACAACATCGATCCTCCTCGTCGGCATTGCCCTGAGCGCTGGTGCGAGCGGCTTGACAACGACCGGGCTGATGTGGATGCTCGTCATCGCCCGTGGAATCGCTGGTGTAGGAGCCGGCGGAGAATACCCCGTGTCTGGCGCAGGTGCGTTGGAAGCCTCTGACGAAGCAGGCCAGTTCCGAAAGACTCGAGGTTTTATGATTGCCATGGTCTGCGATCTTTCTGCTGGACTGGGTTATACGTTTGGTGCACTCGTTCCGTTACTGCTGCTCCTTTGTGTCCATCAGAAAACCGATCACTATGGGGTAGTCTGGAGAGTCGCTCTCGCTCTTGGTGCTATCCCTCCGCTTTCCATCTTTTGGTTCCGTCTGAGGATGAGAACATCTACCGCCTACCGCAAATCTGCCCTGCGAAAACAAAAGGTCCCGTATGTTCTCATATTCAAGAAATATTGGAGACGTCTTCTCGGAGCTGCCCTGAGTTGGTTCCTGTACAACTGGATCTCGATTCCCTTTGGCATCTTCAGTTCTGTCATCATCTCGAGAGTCAACGTGGGGAACTCACTTGTCCAGAACCTTGGCTGGGGTGCGCTTATCAACAGCTTTTACCTCCCTGGTCCGTTTATTGGAGGATACCTTTCGGATAAGATTGGAAGAAGAAAGACTATGGCACTAGGATATGGACTTCAGGCTATTCTGGGGTTCATACTTGGAGGTGCTAATGAAAAGATCCAAAACATCTTTCCGCTTTTTGTTGTTCTTTATGGTATCTTTCTTACACTAGGTGAAGTTGGTCCTGGAAGGTAAGTTGAACTCCCGACTCTTTTTGCATCGTACTAATACCTCTTAGCACCGTCGGAATTGTATCAACAGAACCATTTCCAACTTCAGTACGAGGCCATACCATGGGCTTCATCGCAGCTTGGTCCAAAGCTGGAGCTGCCATAGGAACCCAAGTAAGAGACACCTTAACCCTCAACATGTACTATCACTGACTCTATCAGGTATTTACTGCCATACTCAGTTCTTATGCGGATACAGTGAAAGGGAATCAGGTGGTTTTCTTGATTGGATCAGCTTTCGCAGTTCTCGGCGCATTGGTTGCGTGGTTCATTGTACAGGACGGTGAGAAACATCTTGAGAAGGAGGATCAAATCTGGAAGGAGTATCTGCATGAGCATGGATGGGATGCAAGCTGGGGTGACCACGTGACGCAAGATCCTGCTGGGACTCTGAAGGATGAGCTCAAGCCAACTTCTTGACCTCGATTAGTTATCTCGGTCAGTTGTTGAAAATACCAGCAGATCACCGTTTGTCATTCGCTATTTCAGTCCAAACTTCTAAAGATTGACTCTAGATACGTGTAGCACTCGTCCCTCTCTTGTGTTAACGCCAACGCTTCTCGAGGTGTAGTCAGTTCTCCGTTAATCTTGGCAAACCCCATTGGTCGCTGTCCGCAGAACATCCACTCCAGATTAGGCAAGGTTGTAGCCCATTCTTCAGCTTGATCCAACATGCGATTGCGATGCGCCCTTTCCCACATCTGAACTCGGATCTCGTCATTCTCAGCCGAGTCATCTATGTCTTCAAGTCGAACCTCTTTGTTCGCATCAAGGTGAAGTCTCTTGTTCGCATCAGTCTCTTCCTCTGCTCCCACCCAATGAAGGGCGTAGTATTGCCGAGGGTCCACGACAGGAAGGTTGATTCGATACGTATCACGTCTCAGAGCTAGCCTCTTGAGTTTCTTGAGCTGGGCAAAGTGACGACGAAGTTCGTCATGGTCCACAAGCCACTGATGCCGCCATCCAAAGCGCATTCCGACACCAAGGCTCAGTTGCTCAAGAGAAACGATTTTCCCGATCACTCTCATAGCAGCCACAGACACTTCAACGTCGTGATTGTTTAGTTCATCGAAGTACCCCCTTCCCCATGCCAACGATAATGAAGAGAGGTTACCAAAGTCCGGGCTATCAAGCGCCGGTATGATGCAACTGTCTAGATGTTCTCGAGATCCTTCACTAATGTAAAGCTTCCGAATATGCTTGTGTTGTGTTATGAACCTGCCGATACGCTCACATGCTTGAGCTTTTCCTGGCAGACCAGTGACGATAAAGGTTTCAAGATCTCGGATTGGTTCACAAGAGAGGGCCTCTGGATCAGATAAGATGTCTTTGGATAAGTGCAAAGACTTCAAAGGTGAGGCTAGGAATGAAGAAACAGCAATTCCGTCGATTGTGAGGCACGGTAATAGCAAGCGTCTCAATCGAGGGAACGAGACCACTGTTTCTGCGATTGATACCGGGATATCACCGACGCTACTGGTTACGTCCCTGTACGACCAAGTCAATGACTCGAGAGTTTCTGAGCAAAGCTGGAAAAGGGTTGAAAAGAAAGTTGACAGGGGATGTGTTGTGCCGTTTACACTTTTATTCGACTCTTCGTATCTTCCGAGATCCAACTTAACGTTGAGTTTCAGTGACCTTATTGGCCAAAATGACGGTGTCAGAGGCGGCTTCAGAGACCAGGGCTCATAAAGGGTGGTTCCGACTAGTTCGACATGCTGAGCGCTGCCGCGAGTCAGGATCTCGAAGAACCGGACGTCGAGGGGGAATCGGTCCCTCCAGATGAGAGACTCCAGGTTAGACATGGCTGAGATAGCTCCAAGGCAAGCAGTTTGGAAATTTCTGTAATAAGTATCGCCTTCCTCATTCAATTTCCTTCTTTGCTCCTCCGTAAACGATTCCGCTTCCTCGCCTTCCACAGACTCATATAGTTGTGGGTGTTGCTGGGCAAGGTGATGCCAACGAGAAGCAAAGATGGCAAGTCGAATACAAGAAGCAATTTTGGGTCGCTGGGAAGGTATTGTAGCTTCTTGTGCCAGGTGCATAGCGAGGCTTTGTGCCGGGAGACTGTAATCAAAGTCCACCTCGGCAAATTGGCGGCAGCGGGCGAGTTGCCGGCAGTCGCTGTTGACGAGAGCCAAGGAGGCCAAAGACGACTTATCGTTACTTAATAAGTCGATTATCTCAGCGAGGATCTCGGCGGGTAACTGCGTAATCTTGCTTTTCGAGGCTCGTGGTTGACCTCTCATAACTCTGTCTAGGAGAAGAGGCGTGCGTTGGTGCTTTGTTCTGTCAACATCGCGAAAGGACCGCCTCATCATGCTAGAAACACCATATTTTGAATCCATTGTCGGTGGAAATGAAAGGGTTCGTCGTCCTTGGTTCCAGATTAGAGAAGGATACCCATTGGCGACCGTGAACTGGTGATTTTAGGCCTCGTCCTCATCGGCCATGGTTAATTCTCAAAGATCCATAATTCTAATCGCAGTAACCAATCAAGACCCAATAGATGCTTGTACAAATCTATGCATAGTTATGCTGTGAGTTTTGTGGGGCTTTATGATAGGAAGATTGGTACGAGATTTTTGACATCTGGACTTGGATTAATGCTTGGTACACATTATGGGTAAGTCCGGGTCTCTCTGATATAAAGTAGGCCTGCCCTTTTCTTGGGACGAGATACGTATGTCCTGTTGTGTTCCAAAATTGCAGGAAAAGTCGTGATGCGAGATTTTCGTCAAGAATACCATACGATACAGATGGACAAGTTATTTGCTTCATGGCCTTTTTTGATGATCAGCCGCAGCTGAAAAACGGCCTCCCAGGGCCTAGCATTCTAGATGGGGCTTTTCTTGAGCTTTAATTGGTGCCCTGACAAGAATTGCGATCAAATGGGCTTAGTCTTCAACGTCCAAATCCGTGCAATCTGAAAGACCCACCAAAGACTGGCAATAGTTGCAAATAGCGACTTTGACTATTGGCGCTGGACCCTGAACGATAACCAAATAGTCTAAATCACCATAATGGGTTGTTCTAGGCTCAGTCTGCCTTTTTCAAGGGGCACATACATATTGACTCCCGCTGCTCCAAGACTTTCTATCAGAATCACGTCTCGTACATTCGTTTACGGACCCATTCTGCGGTCACTCCCGAGACATCTCTCACCATGCAGACCAAGTTTGCCCTCTTGGGCCTAGCCCTGGTTAATTCCATCGCTGCTGGACCTTGCAAGCCCATTCGCCAAACGACCTCCGCCCTCGACACGGCCTCTGTCACTGACACTACCACCGATACCACTTCCGATGTGCCAAGCTTGACCGTTTCTCAACAAACCACCACAACCCAAGAATCGGACCCCGTTATCACGAACGATGTCGTAGGCGGTTCCTTTGCCTCGCGAGATCCCNNTTCACCTCCTCCGGCGATGCCTCCTTCCATCAGGGAGGGTGCTACAAAGCAGATGGTAGTCTTGACGATGGCTGTGCCGCGTTGACAGCCACGGGAAACCCTGTTGGCAAGCGAGACGTCGGGTCTTTCGCCAGTATCTCCCAGACACTTGCCTTGGTAAACACCGGATCTCGCAGCAAATACACTGTGCAGTTCTACTACATCGTTGCGTCCGGTGGAAATCAGGCTTGTACCGTCAGCGCTTCGTTGGGAAGCTCGCAGTTCTACTCCAACTCTCTTACCAGCAGCAGTGAACAAACTACGCTGTGGGTTCATGTTCTCCAACAGGTCGAGGCGGATTCATCCTCTGCTGTCTTTACCATCTCCATGGCTTGCTCTGGTAATGGAGAGTCCAAGATCTTTGTGGACTCTGTTTTTGTCTCCAACCAGGTCACACCGGAGAATATCAAGGACTTTAAGCTTGACTTGGGTGGTCCTACGCCACAGCCTACGACGTCTCAGGCTGGACCACTTACTTCAGTTGTGCAGCCTACATCTCAAGTTAAACCCAGCACAATGGAACAGCCCACGACTGCTGAATTTAAGCCCAGCACCATGGAGCAGCCTAGCACTATGGAGCAGCCCACTTCAGCAACAAATCCTTCCAACAAGCCCAGCACAGCATCGTTCCCCGATGGTCCCCATACCGCTTTCTTTCCCGAAACAACAGAAGCCGAGGGCCCTTCTTCACAAAATGCTCCTACATCTGCTGAAGCAACTATCGAGCCCACCGAAAGTGCTTGTAAACCGACATGCGAGTTCAACAGCCTGCGTCAGAGCTCTGACGACGCTTGTCAATTCTACGGTGCCTACAGCGGTCCCACATACGATGGACCTCAGGATAACTTGCACCGAACAAGTGCGGAGTGTGCCGAGATCTGCAAAACTATTCCTGGATGTAAATCAGCTGGAAGGCCCGCCCTTGCTGCTGGGTGTCTCTTCTCCAACGAGGTCGTCACTGCGGCAGAGGTCAAGCTGATGAATAACGATAATTTGGATGTTGACTGGTCGCCAATGCAGTGCTTCGACTGTACTGGGTGTGGTTCCCAGCCTGTATCTACGGCGGTCCCTACAGCCGAGATGCCAACTTCGCTTGCCTCACCTCCAACTGCCGCCGAGACAACTGCCTCCGAACCAACTGCCAAGCCCACCGAAAGTGTCTGCAAGCCAACATGCGATTTCGGTAGCGACATCGAGGGCTTGACTTGTAAGGTTTTTGGTGTCTACAGTGGCCCCTCCTACACTGAGCCCGGAAACAATGTCTACACGAGTGTCGCGGAATGTGCTGCAGTCTGCAAGACTCTTCCTGGCTGCAGGTCGTCAGGACTCTTCTACTACGACGGAACATGTCGCTTCTCAAACAGTGTTGTGAAAGAATCCGAGGTTCATGAAGTGGACGACTCCCAGGATGTTCAATGGTCGCAAATGGAGTGTTTTGAGTGTTCAGGCTGTGCTTCCGGCCTCGGATCTACAGTCGTCCCCAACGGAGTCACCACCAGAGCGCCTGCTGACTCTCAGCCAACTACCCTGGCCACAACGACATCTCCGCCTCCGCAGACCACCACGAGCCCTGCTGACACGTGTCTCTACAACCGTGGCCAGACATGTGAATTCAACAGGTTCAAGGACCACAGCGACACTCTTTGCATCTACGCTGCGCTCTTCACCGGCGAGACCTGGAAGGAAAGCCGCGAGAAGTATCCGTTCCAGGACGACCTTTACCAGTGTGCTGCTATCTGCCAGACTCTTGAGAACTGTGCGTCATCAGGATACTACTCTACTGAGAACAGATGTCTCTTTACATCCGAGAAGCTGCAAACTTCCGACATGGTTTCGCACCCCGATCGACCATATGATCACTCTGTCTGGAGTCACAACTCTTGCTTCACCTGCCCCGACTGCGAGACTAGTTCTGAGCCTGTTGAGCTTGGATGGATGTGTTCTTATGAGCAGGGCGACACATGTAAGCGTGTTTCGTCAAGCAAGACCGGTGCTCTTTGCAATTACCAGGGAATGTTTGAGGCGTACATTGAGGAGGATCTCGCAAGATACCCTGACCAGAGCTCACCTGCCAAGTGTGCGGCTATTTGTCTGACGCAGACTTACTGCAAGGCTTCTGGTTACAAGGATGGTAGATGTATGTTTGCGGTCAGAGATCTCAAGCCCGAGAACTTTAGATTAGATTGGCCGGATCACTCCAGGGATGGGACTTGGGATGACATGTCTTGTTTTGAATGTCCTGGTTGTCAAGCTTAGAGTTAGAAATGTGGCAAATAATTGTTGCCTGTCTAGAATATTTAATTACAGTCAAGTCTGCCGGATGTGTGTAACACAAAGGTATGCTTAGGTACTTTTCGACTTATTAAATCATTTTACCAATCTTTGGTTTCCTATCCACATTCAACACTGCCGTGATCGATTTGTCATACCCGGTAGTTAACCACAAGTCATACTTACCATTACATCCAGCTTGGAAGAGCATTTATCCGTAAAGCCGGTGCTAGTGGAGTATAATGAGATTATCAAGATCTGTCACCGCGACGCGACTGGTTGAGATTTCAGTCCATGCGCCGCTTGAAGTGCCGAGAAAAATTACTCCCGTCATTTCGGGTCACGTCCACAAATGTTTAGCCCAGGGCAACTCCAAACAGGCTAACCCCTCTTGAACCACAATTGTGCGTGAGCTCAGCATGAGTAAGAGCTTAGAGTTTGACACTTTACGCTTTGAGGTCAAGTCTACAGGGTCCTGGCCTGTCATACCCGATCTCTGTGGGGTACATGATGTTTGAGCTGTGGATTGGAAAAACGTTGCACGGCATTGCCGACCCGGAAACCTGATTCAGGTACGATCTAATCTGCTGCGATGGATGACACTTTGGCTGCTCATTGGGCGAGTCTGCATTCGAGGGAAGCAAACAAACAGGGTTGTCGCGTGGAATCAAGGTCAACTGCTGGGAATGTGGGCACGTAATGGGGTCGGTACCGGATCTACGGGATACAGCAAAAGACTCATAAGCCCATGTTCCCTCTGACTTGACACTTCATCTGTCGTCTTTATTCCCGGGTAAACGTCATCACAGCCCAACATGCGTTTCTCATCCCTCACTGGCCTTTCCGCTATTGGCCTGGCCGCATTGGCCGCCTGCGAAACCTACGACTACATCGTTGTTGGTGGTGGTCCTTCAGGTCTCATCACCGCCGAGAGACTCACTGAAGCGAACAAGAAGGTCCTTCTGCTCGAGCGTGGCCCAGGCCCAACTGTTGCGACCGGCTCAAACCACACTCTCTCATGGGACAACTCGCTCACTCCCATCGACGTCCCGGGTCTTTCAGCAGTAGTCGGTGGCCTTGACCTGTGGAACGAATACATGTGCGATGACACGGCCGGACTCGCAGCCTGTGTTCTCGGCGGTGGTGTCACCGTCAACTATATGGTCTTTGTGCACCCTCCTGCCCGCGACTTCAACGACAAGTGGCCCAAGGGCTGGAAGTGGAACGACGTTGCCGCCGCTGCCAACAAGCTGTATGCCCGCAACCCAGGTACCTTGGAGCCATCCCTCAACAAGCAGCGATACGACACTGGCCTGTACGATACTCTATCCGGCTTCTTCGACAAGATTGGCTGGAAGTCTGTTGATATGATCAAGCAGCCTGACGAGAAGCACAAGGTCTACAGCTGGCCTTCCTGGAACGTCAAGGACGCTAAGCGAGCTGGCCCTGTCAGGACCTACCTTCCTGTTGCGCAGAAGAGTAAGAACTTCACTCTCCGTCTCGGAGCCAAGGTCACCCGCGTTGTGCGATCAGGTTCCAAGGCCACTGGTGTTGAGGTCGAGACTGCTGCTGGCAAGGAGATTGTCAAGCTTGCCAAGAATGGCCGAGTCGTTCTCTCTGCTGGTGCTCTTACAACCCCCCGTCTTCTCTTCAACTCCGGTATCGGTCCCGTGAAGCAGATCCAGACTGCCAAGAAGTCGGGCATCAAGCTCCCCACCAAGAAGCAGTGGATTGATCTCCCCGTTGGCCAGAACCTCATGGATCACCCCATCTTCTCCTTCAACATCAAGACCGGTGGTGCTTACGGTGTGCTCGATACCGACAGCGTCCTCAACGGTTCTGACACCAAGAACATCAAGCTGTACGAGGACAAGTCGTCTGGAGTCCTGACCCAGGGCCGACACCGCTTGATTTTCTTCAGTTCGCAAAAGGGACCTGACGGTATCACCCGATACTTCCAGGGATCTTGTGCTGCCTCAGGCGATGGTGTTGTGAATGTCAAGGTCTACATGACCCACGGCCTTACCTCCTCTGGTGTTCTGGGTCTTGGTAAGGACGGAAAGACTATATTTGAGCAGTCCCCTTACCTTAACACCAAGGGAGACAACGAGACTGCCAAGGCCTTTATCGATGATCTTGTCAAAGCCATCACCAAGTCTTCCACTGGTTTCGAGCTCAAGCCTGCTACCAACACCTCGGCCATCCTCGCTGCTCCCGCCAACGGTAACCACTATGCCGGCACTGCCAAGATGGGTACGGATGATGGACGCAAGGGCGGGTCTTCTGTCGTTGACACCAACGCCAAGGTGTACGGAATGGATAACCTCGTAAGTACAGAGTCCACTCAGTGATTCCTCGCAGCTAACATTCTTCCAGTTCGTCACAGATGCCAGTATCCATCCTGATCTCCCCACCGGCAATATCCAGACTATTGTCATGGTTGCCGCCGAGGCTGCCGTCGCCAAGATTTTGGCGTACTAGATAGCGTCCAAGTTTGGTGCTTGATATATCGCGTATATTTTTGTAAATCATGTAACATCTAGAGGCTGGGTACATACGTGACTCACTAGTCAGAAGAGTCTTGAGAATTGATTAGTTAAATTTTTACTTCATGGCATTTGGCATTGCGAGATCCAGTACTGCTGTGACTCCAATTTCCGTAACGATGTGCCCAATGCTACCCTACACGGCCAGATAGGCCCATTGCGCAGCCCATTGCGCAGCCAGCCTTACATCGACCATAGCCCATAAATAGTTTACCGGGATCGATGCCGCATGACTCAAATCTTCTAGAACGAACATCAGATGACTGACCGGGCCTTTCTCATAATGTCGTACTCGGTCAGTTGGTGAAACGGTCACGGATACCCGGGTCTGCCGTCCATTGTGGCCCATGCTTTCTTTCTTAGCTTGTGTCTGGGCGAGGTAACTCTTGTCCACTTTCAGAATTAGTTTTCTCGTATTTGAGACTACCCTTCGGCCTAGACGTGTCCGAGCGCTGACGGCGGCCCATAAAAACCTTCGATTTGCCTTCTATTATGGAGTCATTAGTCATTGTATCAATTGCAGAGAATACGTGGTGTTTGGAGATGAACGGCTGCTGGGCTACACCATAGTATCATTATAGTCAGTCTATAATATTGCAGCTATCCAGTTCTGCTCGTGAGAGAACCACGCACTTGATCTATCTAACCTCTAGATCTATTCCCTCATTTCAAGGGCCACAGTCGCATTGACAGGCAATCTTGAACATCCTAATCAGAGACGGGCTAGGCCAGCAAGGCTAGCTCGTATTTGTGGATTCCCCATTCCAGACAATTTTATTTTTATCCTCGAGACGTCATGGCGTCGGGAGTGTCGCCTCCTATAAGAAAACAGCCACACCTTGATCAATTTTACCTTTTTCGTACTCTGCATCTCTTCTTGTCTACACCACAGCAATCATGAGGACTTCTACTTCTGCGGCCATGGCCACGGCTCTCATCGGCACTGCCTCTGCTGCTGTGCTCGACCTGCCCATCTCCGTCCGCAGCGGCTACGTATGTCCTATACCCGTCGATATATCCGTGGTGGGCTGAGACTAACTTTACCAGGCAATGGTCGATTTCGGTGTTGGAACACCTGCTCAGCACTTCAACCTCCTCTTCGACACTGGCAGCTCCTCGACTTGGATGGTCGACGAAGAGTGTGCAGAGACATGTACCCACGTTGACAAGTAAGCTTTTGCAATTTCTCTCTAGAATAACATAGCTAACGTGACTCTCAGAGGCCACCGCACTGGCTACAACAAGACCGCATCCTCCACTGGTGAATACACCGGCCAAGATGCCTCAATCGACTATCTTGGCGGTCGTGTCGCTGGTCCCACCGTCAAGGAACAATTCATCGCCGATGGCGTCAAATTCGAGGCCTCTTTCATCGCCGCCAACGAGAGCAACTGGTCGTCTCTTGCTGCCGCCGGCTTCATGGGTCTCTCCTTCGGCAGCATCGCCGACGGTGGTGCGCAGCCTCTCTTCGAGACTCTGATGGAAGAGAAGAAGGTCGACGAGCCTAAATTCGGCATCTACTACGCGCGATCTGAGGGCGATGACTCGCACGGCCCCGGCAAGGGTCTTCTCACCCTCGGTGGATCCAAGGAGAAGGAGTACGTCGATGGCGACTTGACCACCTTTAGTATCACAACCGGCGGGGGACCAGACTTTGACGTCTGGCGATCCATTCTCCACACCGTCACTGGATCGTGCAAGAAGAGCAACTGCACCAAGAAGGCCGAGACCAAGGTCGACATGCTTGGAGCTGCCGCCGTCTTCGACACGGGCGCCTCTCCCCTCACCTTTTCCACCGACAAGATCGACGAGATCTACGAGTCCATCGGCTGGAACTGGCAGGACATTCTCCATGGCAAGCATGTCCCTCTGTGCAGCGAGTTCACCGACGACTGGTCCATCACTCTCTCCGTCGGCTTCTACGGCGCCGAGGTGGACATTGTCATCACCGGTGACATGTTGGCTCTGCCTGGATTTGCCAACCGAGATGATGCTTGCTGGCCCCCTTTCGACGATTCGGGTGCCTATGGCTTTGGTCTCGTTGGTAAGAGGGTTCTCAGAAACTTTTACACTGTTTGGGATTACAGTGTGTTCCCCAAGAAGGGCGAGTTCATGTCCCCTACTCTGTCCTTTGGCAAGCTCAAGGCTGGCATGTAAGATGTCTTTGTCTTTGGCACGAAGAAGAGCACATAACATAGAGATATCCATAATGTAATATAGAAAAGGCTTGTGTCTAAATTTCTTCAGCGTCTCTACACAAGTGACATGAACGTATTGATGGACGTGAAACCTGCAACCCTCAAACACGTTTAGAGACATGTAATATCCGCAAGCATGCCGGAGAACGCCGTTTACCATGACAAGTCTGTTCCGAGCTGAACTTCCGTCTCTACCAACAGCCCGTATCAGTGGCCACCGAATTGTTATTAGATCTTGATTCTCTCGTGCCAAGTCCCCGAAGGATCTGCAGATCGTGTGAACTGGCCATTCACGGGAAAGGCCAAGAGGGATCTAGAGTTCAGCTGAGCGAGCTTGGCTGAGATCCCCATAAATTGATCCACAGATCTGTATAAGCTTACTCGAAATGTCCTGAATGATGTCACCAAGTAATGGACCAGCTCTGCTCTTGATCTCAGACATAAATACCTTGAGGTTCCTGACAGCCCAGATTGTAAGCGACGATTACCCCTGTAAAGAAATAATTTCGGAAATAACAATTAAACAAACCACTACCATGAAGGTGTGTGTCCCAATGAATCAACGTCCTCTGCTAACATCATCAGGGCCTCGCCACTATCCTTACTCTATTGCCTCTTGCCTACGCATGCAACGCTCCCCAAGAAGTAGGCTCAAACCCAAATTGCGTCGGAGGCTCTTACACCGAATGCGCCGCCCATATGCAGTCCTTGTGTGTGCTCGAGTGTGCCGGCCAACCCGCCGGACAATGCTCTTCGGGATGTGCGACACGTGGTCACCAGCAGTGTCAGATGGATTGCATGGCGATCAATAACTGTGATGATTGTATCAGGCGTCTTCTGATTATGGGAGGGACTGAGGACGCGGCACGCGAGGCTTGTTCCCAAGAAGGTCAGAAATATCCATTTGCTCCTAAATGTCGCTGTCTAAGCTAACAAAAAGCAGGAGACTCATACTACTGTAACTGCGGTTGATCTGGCATCCACATGGCTCGCGAAGCACGTACAGTAGATACGACAGGCTTCACAAGGACTGTCACATCTCCCATTTGAAGGATCATGGGGGGCTAGGCAGAAAGTCATAGCGAGGAATATAACAACAAACTAATTAACCATTAATTTACATTTTTGGAATCCTGTAAAGTCGGTCTACCTTTAGTGACATCTCTACTTCAGCTCAAATCGCCTTCGTCCCTCATCGCTAACACCCAAGAACACCACTTCTCCTGAGCCCTCACTCACAACTGTCCTCTGATCTCCATGCGGTAGAGCAATTACCAACGTCTTCCAGGGCGCCACAAATCCAGAGGACTCATCCTTGGACAGTTTGACCTTGATCTCAGAATCCGTAGCGGTATAAGCAATCGTGTAAGAAGAAATCTTGTTCTTGGTAGCCACAGACGTTCCGTCATCTTCATACCAGGTCGTCTCGTGCCACTTTCCACCACGTGACGCTTTCCTGGGAGGGAAAATCTCGACGGCGCGGTAATCGTCGAGGGGCAGGTTTGCTACGTTCTCCTTTTCTCCCGGAGAAAGAACCTGTACGTCGCGACCGATGGGGATTGCTCGGCCGACTTTGCCCAGAACTGGAATACCTGCGCCATGCCACTCTGCGTCGAGATCAACCCATTGGCCAGCTTCGAGGTATTGGTAGGGTGCATTGAGGTTCAGGTACCCTTCATCGTCATCCGACGCCTTGGGAAGGTAGATCCTTGCTTTGCTGGCTCCTGGCTCAAAGACTCCTCCGACGAGCATCGAGTCACCCAGCCAATACTGGGTCTCACCATCGAGAAGCTTCCAAACCTGTGGATCAGCTTCGTAGCCCCATCCGACCCATCGTTGTGGCGGTAGAGCGCTCTGGTGACTCTCGAGCGATAGAGAATAGATATATGGGATCAGAGCGTAACGTCGCTTGATGGTCTTTCGGACTAAATGTGTGATGGATGGGTGCATCCAGGGCTCAATCACATCACCCACAGAGTTATCTTCGCCCGTCTTGAAGCAGTTGATGGCAAAACGAGGCGAGTAGATACCCAGCTGGACCCATCGCAGAAGTAGCTCGGGAGAAGGCTGAGGACCCTCAAAGCCGCCAATGTCGTGACCGTAGCATTGCATCAGGCAAAGACCGGCAGTCAGAGACAGGGCAGTCGAACCCTTCATGCTGTCCCAGCTCGTCGTGTTGTCGCCACTCCATGAACTACACGCGTATCGAAGTGTACCGGATGTAGCGCTGCGTGTAAGCACGAAAGGTCGAGAATCTGGGTTGACGGCGAGGAGAGCATCGTGGGACGCTTTGCCGTTGAGTTCTGTGTGTAAACTGCGACCCCAGAGACCGACTTGAGGACGTTTCTCAAGACCTTCGGGGATTTGAAGGGCATCATTTCCGACGTTGAGGGCACACTCCCACTCATCATCGGGAATGGTGTACTCGTTGTTGTCGTTCCACATACAATCGATGCCCTCCTCAGCCAGCTTCTTGATCCCCTCGTACCACCATTTGTAACCAGCGGCAGAAGTAAAATCAATATGACCACCGTCATCTCTTTCGCCACCTCCGGCGCTCCAAAGCTTTGTTACAGCCGGTTTCTTGGTGTGAGGGTCAACGAACAAGCCACCGGCATCCCTCAGCTTCTCATACTCGGGATGACTGGCGGTCAGGTACGGCTTCACGTTGGCAATGAGACGCATTCCAAGCTTGTGGTACTCCTTGATCCAATCTTCGGGATCGGGGAAGCGATGGTGGTTCCAGGTAAAGACATGTCGGTTCTTTGGGGGATGTTCAGCCACTGTGTAACCGGATGACATTTGATAAGCCGAGCAGGGAATGTCGTGCTCTTTCATCTTATGTGCCAACTCCAGTAGAGCCTCGCCGGCAGGTGGACTATCCAGCATAGAGTACTTCATGCCTCCAGAAAGATATCCAAAAGCCCAGCGAGGCACAAGCAGAGGATAGCCTGCCAGCTCAGCATACGTCTGAACTATGTCCTTTAGGGTCTTTCCAGTGATGATGTACTCTTCCAGACCACCAAAGTCCTGTCGGTAAACCTTGTAGAATCCCCACATACCATCCATCTCAGAACCGATAGAGTATTCGCCTCTGGTATGGCTGGTCGAGAACATGGCTACACAGCCTTGCGGTGTAGCATTGATCAAGAGGGGAATATTCTTGTAGAGCGGGTCAGTTCGATGGACATCATAGCCGAAACTGTCAGTTGCTGATAGCTGGAAGCGGCGACCAGAAAGATCCATTGGCGCAGCCTTTTCGCCCAGGCCAACGTGGAAGGTGTTGCGGTTATACTGGGTATAATGCGCAACACCATCACCATTGACAGCATAAGATCTGTTGGCAAGGTCCTGAAGGATGGGATCTTGCCCGTCGAAGCCAACGGACAAAAGCGGCGTCTCTCCAGCATAATTGACGCTGGCAACGACTTCTCCAATTTGGATCTTGGTTCCCTTGCCGGTAGATGTCACGTTTAGTTGAGCATCGTCTAGTTTTGTCTCGGCGCGAGGAACGCTGGGATGTGGCGGTGTGGGGTGAGTAGGTGAAGTGAATGTTGTGCGGAAGACATTTGGACGGACTGCCTCGAAGGAGAATTCGAAGGGAAGAGTGGTGTCATTGCACCGCAAGTGGATTGACGGCTTGGAGCTGTCGCTGGAGGGGTCAAGAGACCAAGATGTAGGAATACGCTCACGTTGAGGCATGGTGAAGTATGGTTAAGTGTACTCAGACAGGTACATATGGGAGTGCAAGAGTTTAGAGTAGTGGTATGGGAAACCTTTATAATTCTGCTTTTTATAAATAGTCTCGGCTCATTTCATCGGGTTCAACAGATCTTCTCCGCGACTTGAGTAATAGTTTCGGATATTTCTAATCAAGTCCGATGTCATCTTGGCGCGTGATCTGGGGATTGGTGAACCCCTCGCGGAGAAACTTGATCAAGTCCGTCTCCTAGCCGAACATCCCCATGGGGTAAAGGCACTAAACTTGAATCGACAGGTCCCCCACGTCTTTGAGGTTCCCATTTTCCTTCAAACACATTTGCCGGTCTCTGGAAAATTCTGTTGGTAAAATGGTTAAGATATATGCTCACATGAATGGAATATCTGATTTTGATAGAAGCAAGCCAGATTCAGTCTAAAAGACCACAAAACTCAAGTAACGCATCTACAATGGAGTCTCTGCCTGAGGCATCAACATCGTCACGCTGTTCTGCCACCCCGCATATGCATGATTTGTGTGGAGGTTCACAAAGCGCATGTTTATCATGATGATTATATCGAGGAACACGACAAGCTCGATTGGCCATATCCGAAACATCTCAAAGTGCAATGGAAGATCTCCGGCAAGAAACATCACCACTGCGTGCCCGTAAAAAAAGGATACCGGTACTCAATTACCCCATCTTGATAAATCGGTCAACAAGTTCAATCCGATCTCGGACTGGCTAACACGACTTCCAAAGAAAGCTTGCAGTTCATGTCGCCAAAGTAAAGTATGTAAGAACCTATGAGCTCTTTAAAGTACAAGTTATTAACCATTTGCCAGGTTAAATGTGACGGCTCAAGACCATGCTCTCGGTACGCGTCTTATGAACTATTCTCTCGACTGCGGATATTGACCTATCTTTAGGTGTCGACAACTCCAAAAATTATGCAACTTTATTGAAAGGCCCAAAGAGGCTCATGAATTGTATGTTACCCTAACTTCCCTCAGTGATAAATGTTACTGATGGTTTGCAGAAAGATTGAGGCTTTGGAACGAGAGATTGAGTTTCTTAAAGCCCGTCTACCAGATGCATCGGACTTGGCTGGGACTCCAATCAACAATTACTTGCAAACATCTGACAACTCGTTGCAATTCCCGACGCTGGATGATACCGTCGCTCCAAATACCATCGAGTGTGTACAAGTACCCGGCATCCCAACTCACCAATCTCAGCTAGCAGCATCTACCAGCACAAGCTCTCCAGACACATCATCCCATCACACACGGCCACGAAAACGACCACGGTCGTCTTTTGAGACCGGTACACCCGCCGCTGCAGAAATCTGGAATGACAATGAATTGCAGGCCGAAGAGGCCGAGCTGTACTTTAACGCTTTCTTCTCCGGCTGCAACCGATATGTTCCCATATTCGACCCAGGGTATGATTCCATGGAGACCATAAGAAGAAGGAGTGACTTACTCTTCACCACCATATGTTCTGTCGGTTGCCGCGTGCTCAACGGAACGACTTCCAGGTGGCGGGCACTCGCACTCAGCACACAGCGCAAGCTCAACGCCGCCATCGCCAATCCGGCAATGGGAAGTCTCGAGACTGTCCAAGCACTCCTAGTTCAAGCGTGCTATGCAGGTGAAAGAGCTCTTCTTATATCAATTGCTACGCGTATGGCATTGGACCTTGGCTTCCCAGAGGCTTACGACACATTGGTTACAGAGTCCGTCTTGGGTGAGGCGCAATCTAGTGATAATTACGAGACAAGCCATGGAACTAATCTTGAGCGAATGCGAAAAACCAGAGTCTGGCTGCACCTTCTGGTAATGAGCTACATCTTACATGTAGATGCTGGCGGTATGCCAACCTTCAAATTCCGCGGTGCATCTCGTAGGTGCAGGATCTTGTTACAAAGTCCAGTCTCCAACGGAATGGACCACTATCTCTTCGCTCAAGTAGAACTCAACGTTTTGCGGGCAAAGATATACGCGTCCCTACCTCAGCGCGCTAATCTAACTGATGAGGAGATCATGGATCTGGTCCGCGATGCGAAACTCGACATCGACGTTTGGTTCAACGACTGGATGCGCATTTCCCAACCTCATCACCAAGATATGCCTTGGTTTGTCCCTAATCTATCAGTGCAGCGTTGTTGGGCGGATAACATGACTCTTTGCCGTGCGGTCAGGGCTGCCGGCGTGGAGAATGTGAACGTCATGTCGCCTATCCAAAAGACCATTTTGTCAATGACCAAAGCGTCGTTGAAGCAGCATCTGGATATAATCATCCAAGAACCACGTGTGTATCTCAAAAGCACTCGGTATGCTATGGACTTTGTGTGGGCTAAAAACACCTTCTGCTGCCTGCTGTTACTAAAGCTATCTGTTTTGCTCTCTGACAGAGATGACCAGCAGTTGCGAGATGATAGTGATGAACTTGTGGTCAAAGCCAGCGCTCTGCTCAATGAGCTGGAAATGGCCACTGCAGGGGGCACTAGAGACGATAGCCGATCGAACACTAGCGTATTGTATCTCCAGCTTCTGAGAACGAGTATTCAAAAATATCAAAGAGGCTTGACTCGGGGCTCACGAGGTGGCCAGGAAAGCATCATAGACCAATCCAGGAATCCTGAAACCTTGAACTCTGGGTATAGTGAGCTGGAATCATTCATACCTGATCAGTTTGTCTTTGAATGGGACTTTCCTGGCCTCACATTGTTCTCTTCGCCTATCAATGAGACAGCTTGGTTGAATGAGTTTATGACTGGGTCACAAGAGTTTAGGCAGGACAGTAGTAGTATTAATTGGGCACTGGTAGACTTTTCTATGTAGCATGTCTGGTAAAATGTAATCAATTGCCGCATATCTATCACTCTCATGTCCCAACCCATGTCGATGTTGGGCCCAACGTGTGCATAGCTTCATTGAGACTCAGCACTAGAGTAAGTTGTGATTAAAAGGCTCATTATCAGTATCCACCAGCTTGTACATAACATAGTCACCTTACTTCAGGCGACGCAGCTGAGTAAGATGAGGTAGGTTCTCTGCAGCTGTACCATCACTGGCAAGAGCAACACTATCGAAAAGTCAGCATGGTTTCATTTGGTAAGTTTACCTATAACTCATTGCTTGAGTAGGCCTCGAGATCAAGTCTGGAGTAGGTGTTATCTTACTACACCTCGTTAGCTATCGCGGTCTCAGTTGGAGATCTTATGTAACATACCATTTCTTCAACGTCTTCATCCGACAGGTCACTGATGTCGTATATGCTTCCATCTTCAAGACCAAGCTGGGATGCCTTCTCAGTGCCCTCGCACTTCTCGTTGACAGCCCTCTTCTTGCCATCGCCGAACCAGTAGAATGATCCGCTCATACTATATCCAGTAGCACCGAGACAAAAGTCACGGCCCCGACCTATGGCAGACTGTTGCCAGCTTTCACAGCCGGCACCTCTGTACCCGTTCGCCGTGAGTGTCCAGTCGCCAGGTACAGCGACAATGCCGACGGTGGCATAGAATCGACCAGTCGCAGTGCAGCAGAAGTTGGGGTTAGCGTTTGGGCAGCCGATCCATGGACCAGAGTAGCAAGCGCCTTGGTTGTTGCTGTAGAAGCGGATGTCGACTGCTGAGACAGCAGCCACGAGGCCGAGAACAAGGCTAGAATACAACATATTGAAAGATTGGGAGTTGGGGAGAAAGTTGTTGGAGTCAAAAGGATAGAGGTTGAGCCGGTATTTATAGACAAGACGTAGGCAGCACGCCGGTTAAGTTGTCAAGTGTTTATTCTCCTGGGCCGTTTATTTGGCTAAAGTTGGAATGTGTATTCTTGCGGTGACGGCTTTGTGTAATCATTGACTCAAAATGGTTAACTTGAGAGCGAAGGAATGAACTAGATGTCTTGGTACCTCATAGGATAGTAGTGTTGGCAGCGCGTAAAGGACCCCTACACCCTGAGCTTCCTAAATAAGCTAGGATGTGCGAAGCCTGATTCGCCAGGAGGATGGCGTTGCATGATATTTTCATAGAAGGATTGTAGTCGCATAGGCTTGGATGTAAGCAATGTGCGCGGTTATATACTGATGAGAGTTGGAACCATCTTATGCACAGAGATGATTGATGTAGTGAATAGTTTATTCACGGTCTCAAGCTTGTCCTCTCCGCTTCAGTCCCCTGTATTCATGAATACTAAAGATCAGTTTCACTCCTAATGCCGCGATAACTCGACAGTTTGTAATCGGACTGCAGATAATGAATAATGCGAAGATGGGTTACCAATGATTGTAAAAATTCACTCAATCCCTCTAATTATTTCGAGGTGCGAAACTATTTTCGGAGTAGAGCGTGAAAACGTGAACAGCAGAATCCACCCGAGACAAACCCGCAATAGGCAGCAATGCTTTAGCCCCCAATGTTGCCAGGATTATCTTTCTTAAAACCGCCTGAAGCTGCATGCCAGCGTGCGTTGTCATCCTTCACCATCCCTTTAAAATCACAATGTCTGTTATTGTCCCCATCATCGACACTCACTCTAGTGATATTACTTTCCCATCCGAGCTATGGGATGATATATGCTCTTTTTTGCCCAAACTTAGTCTATCCCGCCTAAGACTTGTTTGTCACAGACTCAACTCAATTGCCCTACCATGGACCTTCAGGGAACTGCGGTTCGAGGCCTTTGGAGACTCTACCAAGAGGTTCGTCGAGGTTGCCAAGTCGCCTCAACTTCGATGCCTCGTCCGCGAACTCACAGTCGATACCTTGGTAGAGCTCAACTTTGCGTACAACTGCAATGACAGTTATCTGTTCCCCACCGAGTTCCTAGACGCTTTGCCACACATAAGTTGCTTCAAGAACCTTGACGCGCTTCACCTCCGGTTCAATCACTTTTGCGGTGATGAAGATCGTACCGGAGTATCAATCGAGGAGAGTTGGGATTTCCGGTACAGAATACTTGACACCGTGTGCCACTGCATCGCAGGGATGTGGACCGTCGAAAGACAAATGGAGATTGAGGATGCGGTGGACGATTCACCCTGGGATTACGAACGGACATATCCCGGAGACGAACTTGACGACTCTGACCAAGTCATACAACTCAAGGAACTCACCATCACCAATCTGGCCGACTTCCATGATCCTAGACTTGCGAACTCGGAAGCCTTCAAGAAGGCCATGTCTCTTCCAAGTCTCAAGAATCTGAAGATGTTGGTTACTTCGCAGAAAGACGAAGATTTCGACAACAGTACCGTCTACTATGAGGAGAAATATGAGTTCTTTGAGCATCTTCCAGGAACGTGGCTTAACACCAACATCAGCAACAACCTGACTACTCTATCGTTATACAGTGAAGAGTTTTGGGGCTGGTTCCCAAAGATGGACTTTCGCAGCATGGATTTCCCAAACCTCCAAGTGCTTGCATTGGGGCACTATGTTTTCACTCACGACTGGCAGATCGACTGGATGTCTTCGATCGGGCAAAAGAATGGCATTGGCGGTTTGAGGGAACTTTATCTCGACAACTGCCCCATCCTCTTCCAGGCTAATCAGTCAAGCCCATTGGATGAAACCGACCCTGGATATCCCGTAGTCAGCACCGTATTCGAAGAAGCCCCTGAGATGCACACGTTCCCAATCAGATGGTCTGATATACTCTCACGATGGGCCACGTCCATGAAGACTCTCGAGGTATTTCGCATGGGTTATAGCCACTGGTTTGTGGATGAAGCCCCAGAAGATACCATGGAATCTGTTCTCATTGAACTTGGGACCGATGCCGGCGACGAAGGCGCGTTGCGGTACCGCTTGTCGAACAATGTTCATCGAAGCTATGACTGCCCTGAGCCTATCGATCGTGCTTATGGTGACAAGGATCCCGAGACGGAATGTAAGTCAGGGAAGTATTTGCGCGGTACTGGTATCAACGGGCGTTACGGAGGCAAGCTGCAGTACATTGAATACGACGTCACCTGTTTCCCCTCACCTTGGACAGAGACTTTTTGGTCCTACAAATACGACGATGAGGGTTTTGAGCCAGAGGTTGGGACGTGGACTGCAGATGTCGCTGCGTTTGAGGAGCTTAGCTTGGCAGTCAAGGCTCGGGCCGCGGGCAATAAGCCATGATATACATAGAGAAGATCTGACAGTGGGACTATCTGCAGCGCGTGTCGAGTCTATTTCGGATGCAGGATGTGCTGAAAACTTATTAGTCTGTTTTATCGAAGTTTGAGCATGAACACCACAACCCTCAGGATGTTATCAAGCGAGAGAAATAAAGTATCGCCATATGTACTGATCCTGAAATATGAAAATGTTTCAATTTTTGAGGCGGCGTCTCGCCAAAACTGAGGTGTCTGTTAGTGCAGTGTGAGAATGTAGCAAGTGGCTCCATCACTCAATCCTGAGAATCTGGTTACCCTAGAGGATGGACGAACGTGATACAAGTAAAGTGAAGGGACAGTGGAGCTCAATGACGCTACCGCTGTCCAATCGGATCAGCCGAGACTTGCTGTGTGTAATGTGCTACCTACAAGCCTGAGAGTGATAGCAGGAGATTGGCTGCAGTAATGGACTTGGCAAAACAATTTGTTAATAACATGAATATCATAGTTTAGAGTTAATAGCCAGTATGATTTTCAATCAATTATATTCATGACATCTAGTAAAGTCCACGTGGGATCGAACCAAGGGGCTTGAGATGCTAGATCCACTATCGAGCAACCGAGCCGAGGCAGCCCCACTTACTACCGAGCTTAATATTCGAAGTGACCCCTTGAAGCCTCGATGAGATATGATAGACGACACTGACGGGTCTTGGTACTACAATCACAACAAGTAAAACAACCACAATGGCACCCACTCTTGCAGATCAGATCGCTGTTGATCAAGTCGGAGACGGAGAATATGTCTCCCGCCTCGACCCAATCCGAATGGGCAACGCTTCGCCCATCGCCTACGGAGGATGCACAGCCGCCGTCGCCGCGTACGCCGCCTGTCGCACAGCTCCCCCAAACATGTCCCTTTACTCTCTTCTCGGCCATTTCCACGGCCCTGCCTCCACCGTCAAAAAGTTCCACTGCAGCGTGACCAACATCAGAGACACTCGCTCATTCGCCACGCGTAGAGTACAGGTCAAGCAGCAACAGCCCAACGGCGAG
>JAAGWP010000247.1:0-40623 GCA_013266165.1 Fusarium graminum
CCGCCCCCCCCCCCCGGAGGGGCCTGGGACATGACGGAATGATATGCGGCGCATTGTATCAGGGGATGCGATAAGCATGAAGTAAGATGGAAATGCTTCCTTCCACTGTATTGTTATGAGCTACGTATAATACGAGAAATGGTATCACTAGCCAGTAGGCTGTCACACTTGAGCCTTATGTTTTTGGTCAGTCGTCTTGCGTGCTATAAAGGCTCCATTGAAGACATGAGCCATGTAAATATCATTCTCAAATCGCAAGGTAAAGTCCTAAAGTTGTACCCGATAGTTTGAAATTAAGGAATTGGCTATGTGAATGACAGATACAGCATTGAGTGAGTCTGCAAGGACCGGGACCGTGATCAATAAATGTTCATCTTGAGAGGGTATTTACAAAAGGTTGTAGAGAAATACATATCATGTCCCGAGCTTCAAAACGACAACCATGGTAAAGCCTGTTCTGTGTTAGTTACATTCTTTGTGGTCCATTCCGTAATTCCTTCTACACAGCCACATTACCAGCCACACTACAGTTATGAAAGAAACCAAACTCCCGCCACGTCAACCTTAAAGATTGTCTCATCTACAACCAAACGTCTACGAGCTTCAGGTGCAGGTCATTTGAACTGCAAGACAAGATCCTCTTCATTGGTTTTGCTTCACACTTTGTTTTGTATATTTCTTGTATTCATTCAATCGCTCTCTTTATCTTTCAATGGCTTCCGACAAGAACGGCCAATTGGCCAAGGCGACTGGCGCGCCTGAAGGCTTCACGCCAGAACGCTTTGAGAAGGAACTCAAGGAGCTCGCGACAAAGGCTAAAGAGGATACTTGGTCCAAGTATGCTACGGAACAGGTTTTCGTCTATGTGAAGACTCTTTTGCTTCTGGGCTTATTGGGTGTCGCGTCGAGCGCGTCGCAGCTTAACCTGTCCCCTATTTATGGCTCCATCCCCTCTGCTGTTACGCACGCAACCGCCCTCAAGGCTGCGTGCTTCATCGGCTGGGCTGGCAACCTGATACTTCGCATGGTTCTTCCTCTGTCGACCTTCCAGCTCCTCCCAATCATCGCCCTGAACATTCCGGCTGTGCAGTTTCTTCTTGGTTGCTTTACTGATAAGCTTGGCTCCTGGTGGGGTCCTCTCATTATTGAGGGTCTGACTTTGTTCCCCTTGGCAATCGCTTCGGCGGCTTCCGTGGCCGATGTTCTTGAAGATGCGGATTTGAGTGCACTCCCCAAGTTTGTCGCGGATGCGGCGCCGGGTATTGTCTCGTGGGCTCTTTTTAGACTATCTGAGAACTTTACCATGGAGAAGCTGCAGGACGTTATTGGAACTACTTTTGTTTTCACTCGCATAGGTCTTGAACTCGTTTTAGGGGCTGTCTATGCGGTTATGGCACCGTCTAAGTATCTTGTCTTGGCTATTCCTGCGCTGTTGCATACAGCGGTTTTAAACACACACGTCATGACACCCATAGCTATGGAATCTCTCAACAGTACCTTGATCTCTCAGAACTGGACGCTGCTGGACCGCCGCGAGTCGTTGACGGGCTATGTTTCTGTGATTGAGAGCCTCGATAGAGGTTATCGTGTAATGCGATGTGACCACAGTCTTCTTGGTGGTCAGTGGGTGCACGTCAACGGCCGAAGGGTGTCTGAGCCTATCTACGGTGTCTTTGTCATGCTCGAAGCTGTCCGTCTTGTTGAGAGGGAGGCTCCTCTGCCTGACAGCGAGGCTAGCGCGCTCGTCGTGTAAGTCTTTTTTTTTTTAGTGCTCTTTACCAAAACTCACTAACAGGATATAGTGGACTTGGTATTGGAACCACCCCCTCTGCCTTTGTCTCTCACGGTATCTATACTACTGTTGTTGAGATTGACCCAGTGGTTCACGAGTTTGCTCAGAAATACTTTGATCTCCGCGAAAACAACCCTGCGGTGGTCGCTGATGCTGTCTCTTATACTGCCGATCTGGTCAAGCAATCCAAGACCTACGATTACATTGTTCACGATGTGTTTACTGGTGGCGCAGAGCCTGTTGACCTCTTTACTCTTGAGTTTCTGCAGGGCTTGGGAGACTTGTTGAAGCCTGATGGAGTCATTGCCATTGTAAGTCAACCAAGCAAATTGGTGGTGCTTCTCATACTAACGTGTTCTTCAGAACTACGCCGGTGACTTCGGTCTTCCTACTCCCCAACTCATCTACCGCACCATTAAGCAGGTCTTCCCCTCATGCCGAATCTTCCGTGAGCATGCACGCGCTGAGGCCGACGTCGAGAAGTGGGGAAGCGACTTTACCAACATGGTTATCTTCTGCCGCAAGACTCCCGGAGATGTGACTTTCCGCCGCCCTACTCAAAAGGACTTTCTCCAGAGCCAGGTCCGACGAAACTTGCTGTTGCCGAAGCACGAAATTGAGGAGCAACTCCTGCTTGAGGGTGAGGCTACGGATGTTCTTAACAAGAACGAAACCAGTAAGGTTACCAAGTGGCATCAGGAGAGCGCTGCTGGACACTGGAAGATCATGCGATCCGTGTTACCTGGCTACATCTGGGAGCAGTGGTAAACGCTCATCTATTTTGTACATAGTTTGTACCCCCGGGTACTCCGTACATATCTGGTTTGTACCATTGGGTATAGGTCTTTCTGCCTTGGATAGCACGAGTAAATATAACATGTTCTTGGCTTAAATTATATAACTACCTCCGCATTTCTATCTGTCAAGCTCTAACTATCCTGGCCAACTACTTTTAAGTATCTTTTGCAGATTTGGTGGCATACTGCTGATTATCCGTGTTAAAATCCCTTGAGAGTTCCACTAAGTGACCCGGCACATCCACTTTGTTGTACGGGCTAGCTACCGGCTCTCCTGCGATTGCGTGAATTGGCAAGACACCTGTCCAGACTGTATCCCGAATAGCTTCGTTCTCTGTATCCTTTTTATCGTCATGGGGACCACCTGTGCGTATCTTTGCACTTCCAGAAGCAATCTTTACCTTGAGGATACCAGTACTCTGGAGCTCAGCTTTGGTAGGCGGAAGGCGGGTGTTTTGCCAGCGATCCGGCACGACGCTATTGGTGATGAGCTCCATTGCGTACAGTCTTTCTTCCTCATCTTCGACCAGGGTCGCGTGGCCAAAGAGTACAGCCGAGCGATAGTTGTAGCTATGGGAGAAGGCAGACAAGGCCAGGACGAGGCCATCGACGTGAGATGCAGCAATACAGACGGGCAAGCCTTTTTCAGCACCGGCGTCACGGCCCAGGTTCACAAATCGACTCGAGACATATCCGTGTAGATATAGGTCCAAGGGATCACTGATGTCTGCGCTGGGTCGATCAAATGAACCCATCTGACCTATCATTGGGAGGATGATGGGGAAAGGCTGAGAGACAATGTTGAAGGAGACATGGAGGAGCTGGCAAGAGTTGACGATGTGATGAATGGTCTTGAGAGCATAGACGGCACGGTCGTTTTCACGCTTGACAGTGTTGATGGCCTCTCTAGGGTATTCGAGATCAAATCGACCCATTGTGAATGATGGTGATGGTGATGGTGATGGTGAGCAAAAGCTTGAGTGTGGTTGATTATTTAGATTATGTCTCGTGTTTTGACTCAAGGTCTACTTCTTATACTTGGATTGCACGAGGTTACTCATACAACATAGCAGATGAGTCGCGTCTTCGGAGCCGAGATGAGTAACACATGTTCGGTACATTCCACCGAACTCTTCAAGTATATCAGAAGAAAGATACCGAGATATAGCATCATAATATTATACAATACAATGTCGCTAAGATCGGAGTATACTTTGAAGCAATCAGTCATATGCACTGACGGTGCGGCTGAATGTTCTGACCTTTGAAAGACTCTCGATTGGAGGACCAAGATTGCAAAGACCTGACCTAAATTGGCCTCTCCGCATGCCGTGTCCCGTTAGGTGCATTTGCGTGTAGAGTCATCGATACGGTATCAGACTACGTACAGGTAGAACAGAGACGCAACGAGGTCTGGAATAACATGTTAAGTCGTTTGAAATTGTGGTTGTAAAAGGACTGGCAATACGTTGGAACTCGAAAAAGGCTTTAGGGTAGTCGAAAGGGAGAACTTTGAGAATGAATGCTTATCGCAACAAGATAGATGGTTTGAAAATGTGTCAAATATGAAGCCCAATTAACCATATTGAAAGATCAATAAGGTAAGATTGGGACGACTTCGGATACCTTGTCCGTAAGTTTGTAAGTGCTTGACTGTCGGTTCCGAAAGCGATGACCCGATGCACCGGCCCGGTTACGACTCTTGGAAATGGCTGGAGACGTTGACCAATGAATGTGAGATTGTTCATGTGCTCCTACAAGTATAAAGGTTACAGCTTTCACCAATAGAACCCGTTGAGTGTCATCAATATGAGCAAGTCATTTGTTACACTTTATTGAATTGAGACTTGTTTTGAATCGAAACTCGCGACGTTTTGTCGATCAAGCGTTGAACACCAACGGCGGCATAGTTTGATGATAGACAAAACATCGAGATGGGGTCTTTATATGCCCAGGCATTACGTTAACCACTCCATAGATTGATCGTATGAGCATTTGTGTAGGCATCTACAGAATGAAAACCAACAGGTACTAACCTTGGGTTACCTAGGTTCCATACCTACGTAGATATAGTCCATACTTTACGTGATACCTTGGTACCTATTTTAGGCGCTGGCTACAGGCTATGATGCCCTGAGGCTTGGGTAAGGTTACTGCTCAAATCTGGGGTAGCTCGCAGAGTGGGAATGGGCTGCGCAAGTGCCCGTGTCTAGGTCAGTTTAGGAAAGAACACCCCAAAGTTCCCCTCCCTTCTTCCTTGTCGTCGGGCGTGTTCGGGTTGAGTAAGAGTGAGGCTCCACCAAAACCAAGAATATGTAAAAGAGTTAATGCCCAAATCTCCAATTCTTCATCCCCCATGAACTACCTATCTTAGTATTTACTATCTATATTACGTTTATACTAAGGACGTAGTATACCCTTTTTGAGTTACAACTCCGTCGATAACTTTCCATTTTACCCATCAACATCAATAAGAAGACTGCAGTCCAGGGTCTCTGTCACCCTGCCCAATGATTTAGGCCTTATTTGTCGTCGCAGTCAACCAACGAAAGGCCTCCCTCTGCCCCGCCATGTCTTCTCGGTCACTGTCCGAACAGCAACAGCATGTCATTAATTCATATGAATAGAGAACAAGGCCGTCGTTCTTCTTCTTCTTCTTTTATTGCTTCGATTCTCCGGCTGTTTTACCTTTGAGTGGATGAGTGTTTCTTCCAACCGAGAAAGAACTCCATCGCCATGTTTCAACAACTCGGCTGCTCCCCAAAGACGGAAGTCGCTCCCGGCCAAGTCAGTTCATTACAGCAAAGCAGATTTGATTTTGCTCGCCTATTGTCCTCCTTCATGCGGCGCCAGTATTCCCATGGGTGTTATAGTTGAGTGGATCGTCTTGTGTCAAGCGCTCGATCAGCCTCGAGCTCCGTCTCAGTCCCGCCTTAACAGCCGCCGCCTCCGACATATCGAGTTTCATAACGCCAGATGCTACATCGGCCCTCTTCGAAACACCATGACATCCCCAATCCACCCAATCATGTTCCGTTCTGCGCTGTAAAACAAATGACTATCTGAGTGAGCTCGAACATGCTCAGTTTGACCCAAGACTGTCGGCTGAAACACAGCACGATATACCGTTGCAAGTACAACGCTATCGTTCAAGTGGCCATTGGATCGATGCCCACTTGCCGACGACGACTTTCAGTAACTCTCCGGTTATTGAATCGCATTTCCTTTCACTTCTACTTTTCCTTTTTCGCCGTTATTCGCTTCTAATCGCACGTACCGCTGAAGTATTCGCAGTATCGCGTCTTGGTTGATCCAAGTTTCTCCTTCGTTTTTGGCTCCCCTTTCCTAGCTTCATCTACTTTCTTCTTACTGTCGTTCTAATACTAATGTTGTCTTCATGACGAACCCTAACCGTCAGGCCTTGATTGCGGCCTTTACTTTGTAAGTCATCGCCCAGACCCCAAAGACTAATGTAATAACCAAACAACAGCGGCTTGGTTGCGCACGCTGGTACTGCTGCTGTCTTTCTTATCCTCAGCAAACGTGCTTCCAAGATCATGCGAGATGCTCCGAGGCTGGCCCTCATCGCTTTTCTTATTTCTTCGGCCCTGTGGGCTCAAGTCGAATTTGCCTCTTTCTTACTTAATATCGATTCCAAGTCAGGCTGCCAGGTCATGGTCACATTTGCATCAATATTCGATCAGTTTGCACGAGTGTCTATCCAGCAAAGCCTACTATGGATCTTCAACACACACAGTCTTGCATCCCTTACTGAGATCGCAGTCATGCAGGGATTTCTAGTGTTACGACTTATCCTCGGGGGAGTCTTTGTTGGGATCCAACGTCCCCAAATGGATAGTGTATGCCTGACAATGACATCTATCGTACCGGTCGGAATCACCGTGTCTGTGATCGATACTGCCTTCGTGGCCTTCCTCTTGATGCGGATCATCTCTCGAGGGAACTATTCTGATACTCAAAAAGGATCCATCAACACCAGCCAGTCCCGGGCGACTGCCCTTATTGTACTGGGTCTTGTCATCTGGACAGGAGTAGGTCGAACCAACAGAATGTTGAGCAACAAGCTGACCATATTTAGACCAGCGCTCCCCTAATGATGAGTATTGGGCCCATGCCCCTGGTACTTCGAACAACAGTACCCTCAGTTGGTCTGTTGATACTGATCGGTAGGTTCCGTTCAAAGTATTTAACCATGGACACGCTGACTTTGCAGGTATCGTCACTTTGTTTCACGACCAATTGTTTCCCGACAATTCGAAGCCTGTGCAGAGAACAAGTGTACCTGATTTCGATAGCTCGCGTGGCTTGCACCCTCGACAGATGACCACCACGAATATCCATGGATCGAGTTATCACGATGAGTTCACAAGAACCGCACCGAGTGACTTCACGAGACCCTCCAAACCATTGCCGCATCCAGCAGATTTCAAACAAGAACTACCCATGATTGCAAGGCCAGCTGCTGGGCAAGCAAATGTTGGAATGGGCGGAGTACCCGTGCTGGGCCAACTTTTCCCTCAGCCCAAAGGTCAGTCAGTTACAGACTTGCCAGAAACCGACTTTCCCGCGCGATCGAGTTCTCGGGAGATGATACCGAACGCCTTGAAAACTGGAACCGGTTCGAATACAAACATCTCATCACTTGGTTCGACTATGGCTACTGAAGCTTGGGTTATGAGAGCAGAGGATGGCAATGCATCAATCGCTTTGCAGGAAAGGAACTGGGAAAGCACCGTAAGACTAACTGAGCCTTCACATAACTCTGTGCCTTCTGAGCCCACGATGGCCGCTACAACCTCCGCATTTTTGTCTCCTGGGGTTGACGAGGTTCGCCGAAGATCCCCTCGACAATCCCCTCGACAGTTGCCATCGCCAGCATTGTCTATCTTCCCTCGTTCAATTCCAGCCAAACTACTAGCACGCACTCCCACGAAAACACCGACAGACGCTGTCATCAACTTTTCCTTGCCTGTCATCGCACAAGTACCGCGCCCGTATCACGAACCGAAACTCCAACCTCCAAAATCAGCACCATTGGCTGCTATACCGAGGAGCAACGCGAAAGAGATCCTGGTTAAGAGAGAAGATTCGGCAAGAACTCTATCGGTAGTTCATAGACCCCGACCTATACCGAGGAAATCGAACATTGACCGCGCCATCTTCCCGGCGGAAGGATCCCCTGATCATCAGAACCACAAGCGCTCTTTGTCGTGCGGCGCGGTGCGAGTCAAGCAGCCACTCGATACTCCTGCAGACATCAATTATGATTTGTCTCGCTTGAACGAATTTGCTAATGTCCTGGCGGCGAATGTCCCAACGACAAGCGAAACCAACCGTAGTGCGAGACGGCGATCACGGTCTATGGTCAATTTACCAATACTACCACCTCCCCTTGAGCTGAAGCCAAAGCCCGAGGAAGCCAAGCCAAAGATCGACAAAACGAAGGCGCTTGTTGATAGCTCGAGGACGCCAGCAAGCCTTACCATAGTTGAGACGTCCATCCAATTTCCAAGGAGCCCTGAATCTACGATTGATCGTTTGCCTGATGAGCCGTTATCTGCGACAAGCTCATCTTGGCAAGCAAAGGGGTACGGACGGCGGTCCTCACCTATCTTACCAGTTGAGGACCTGAGCGCACTGACCCCCACAACAATTCGAGATGAGGATTTCATGATGGAGATAGATCTCCGTTCGCCTGCAAAGCAAGTTCAGGTGCAAAGAGCTTTGACGGTGACGGTTATGTCAAAGCCTCAACAACGGACAACACTCGGAGTTCCGAAGACCACGTTGACGTTGAGAGACGACAGTCACCAGGGACCCTTGCCCTTGAATATACACAAGTCGTCGTCCACCCAAGCTAACGTCGGCTTTGGAGCGGAGTCGCAACGTACCGAGGAATTGCAAGCTACCACAAAACAACAGCAACACCAACATTTCGGACCATCGCAAGTGGGGGCAGCACGTCCAACATTTTCAGACAGGGGAAACTCAACAAGACCTCGTCGGAGTATTCCGCCAGCGCCATTGGTATTCCGACGGACCGATAATGTGTTTACTGAGCCATCGCCTGTGGAATCCGAAGACAGTCTTGTGGGAACGAGCCAAACGGGTAAGTGAAATTGAAATTTTCTGATGGCTGCGATTGCGCAATTCTAACAGTGGATTAGGCATTGATTCTCCGAGGATATCTTATCAGATAGCGGAGAATGACAGATTGGCTCTTCTAACAAATCTGGAGCAAGAGCTGTCTGAGCAGGAAAGCCAATGGCATACGATTCGGCACACAATGCTCGTTCGTGATTCGCTGTCTACTGTGGGAACATCCTCACCTAGCCGAGATTCGCGATATGGATATGGAAGTGCGCGCCTGTCATTTGCGACAAGGCTTGCTCAGCGCGGGACTGGACAATTGGATGCCGAATATGATATTCTGGCGCTCTTCCCTCAAGCTGACCTGAAGTCTAAGACGAAGCTCCCGCCTAGTTCGAATTTCCCCAGGTTCACGGCCTCATTAGCCACTCCAACCCCCCCAGACACTGACGAGGAGAGCGAATACGATGAAGATCACCAAGCTTTGATTGGCCAAGCGCGAGATGGTCCTGCCAAGGCGGCCATGGCGCTGTGGCACCCCACAACTCCTGTGCAGGCGGTTACTAGTACCGATACTGCGTTGTCGCTCTGGTCCCCAGCTTCCAGTCTGATAAGGGAAATCACAGTAAGGAGAAGAGAAATTACAAGCCCCGGAGCGACCATCAGGCGACCGGTGAGGAAGGATTTTGAATCTCTCGTGATTCAAAGTTCTAGACTCTGGGAAAAACCTGCACAAAAGGAAGCATCAGATCGCCGTAGGCTATGGCAGCCAGCTTCACAAATTAAAGCCCAAGTGGTGGAAGTCAAAGTCCAACAGTCAAAGCCCCCCCGCAACCCCCCGCGTCGGATTAGACGTGTCACTCTTTTGCCAGATATCCTGGAGAGCCCAAAACCACTCCCTGATAGGCGCGGCACACTTGGGATCTTCCAATTTCCATGGGGCGATCGGTCAGACTGTGCAACAATAAGGGCTAGTTCATTGGGATTGGCGACCATGTCTAGCAGGGTTGTACAGCCTGATTTGGCAGGGAGCATGCAGACACAGATGCAGAATCACGGCTTAGTCTCAGAGTTTGACATGGACGACTACGAACAGGATGATGGGGCGTACTACGACGATTCTAGCGAAACGTACGACAGCGACGATGAAGATTATTTCGGGTTTGAGATCGATCAGCCAGTGACCGAGCCAACGGATAAATTTGTCCAAGCAACCCCGCTGGAAAAAATATTGGCTTCCCACGAGGACAAATTAGACCCTCCGTCCAATTTGGGGTAAGTGAGAACGACTGCTAAACGCTTGCGAGTCGGTGAATAACTACCAAGAACGATGCTGATCAATTCAATTGCAGAACTCACACAGACGCGTGGGTTTTGGAACAAACAGAGACTTTGGAAAGTGGGTGTGAAGAACAGGATATGGACAACAAAGCCGGCAATTGGGCAGTTCTCCGCACACGAACACCGACGCAAGATAACGAAGATGGAGATTACAGCATAAAAGCCGGTGGTGGTGCTGGCGCTGGCACTGAAGTAACCCCCACTTCACCACTGGCAATGACGCCCACGGATTTGGATCTCCGGGGGGACATGAGTGAGAAAAATCAAATCAGGGTCCGTCGGCAGCCGCAAATTGAGGGCCCCAGTGCATCAATAAGCATGCCCGTGCCGCAGATGGCTCGCTGCTTATTGATGGACATGGGTCAAGCACAGGGTGGCGCACCAATCAATGACGACAATTCCGCTCATGGGACGCCTCTGAATTCCCCAGTTGCTTCGAAATCAACCTTGGACCCCTGCAAGTCCACTGACAAGTCTCGTGGCGCCTCAAGCGCAGTGCACCCGCAGCCCCAGGCACTGCTTCTGTTTCGTTTCTTGGAGGGTTCCATTTCTAAGCCGCCCGACGTTGACGTTGCCCTTGACCTTGATTGTGACTCTCCGAGCCCGCTCTTGCTAAATCCGCTCGTCATTCACAAATCCGAAGCCCCGACAGGCCGGCAGCAAACCTTGGTTATTAACCTGTTGTTTCCTTCCCACTCAACACCTCAGTCTTTTCATCAACCTACAACATCAAATTCTCTATCCTCTCCCATGGCTCTGTGGACTCCCAGCACTCCCATCTCTCGTCCTAGCAAGGGACTTCCCCAACCCGACGACTCTACCTGGAGCACCTATCTACCCGCTGGTGAGGCTGCACGCCTACTCCCCGCCAAGGCCGACTTGCCTCGCATCGAGAGCACCTCCCTCTGGACTGCCTCGGCCAAATTAGCAGAGCACAATAATTTTGGACTCTGGGGAACCAAGCAGCCATTGATGGGCATGTGGACTCACTCGCCAATTTCGACAAAAACTTGTTACGGATTACCTCAGCCTGACGACTCTACTTGGAGTGCCTACCTGCCTGCTGGTGAGACTGCTCGCCTTATTCCCGCTAAAGCCGACATGCCTTGTATTGAGAGCAACACACTCTGGATCGCCCCGGTGAAGAAGACGGAGTTCACCAACTTCGGGCTTTGGGGAACTAAGCAACCACTGCCCGGTATGTGGACTCACTCGCCAATATCCGCCAAGACTACCTACGGACTTCCCCAGCCTGATGCTGAAACATGGGCGACTTACCTCATCGTCGAGGACGATGCAGCCCGAGTAAAGCCTAGAGAGGCCGAGCCTGCATCAGTATTGAGCACCTCATTGTGGACTTCCGCCGAACCCGCTATTTTCGACACGCCTTCGGATGATGGTCTATGGAGCGGATCCATCTCCGCACCTTCGGCCAGCGGCTCCGAACCTTCCACACCAAGTGAGGCGGTCAATTTTGGCTTGTGGGAGCCCGTTGCTGCTGCCGTTAACGACGAAGAGCCTATCGGCCTGTTTAGCCTCAGCCATAGGCGCACCGACTATCGAACAACAAAATCCGCGCCTGCTGCTCAGGGTATGGAGCGCGCACCACGAAGGCCTCTCGAGGCGTTTTCCGATTTTGGATTCAGCTATCTCTGGAACATGGCACCTCTTTGGGATTCCAAGGCCAACGCTGCTGCCATCAAGCTGCAGCGTGAGATCGATGCATTGGTGTTGGATGGCCTATTCAGCCTGAATCACCGCCGCAATAGCTTCCGCACTACACCCGAGAACCCCGCAGCGCTCGACACACGGCCCAAGCAGCGCATCTCGCAGCAATCTCTGCCGAAGCTCAGCTCAGATAGCCTCTGGTCTGTGCGTGCATCAACCCATGATATTAGCGAGATCAACTGGCTCGCGCGCTCCACAGTCCGACCGAGAACCGCTTCGGTTGCATCTTCCACTGATAGCGATTTTGTGCCCGCACTTACCAGAGCCAACTCGATCAACACGGAGAGGCCGCGCCCCGCCGCGACACCAATGGAGTGGCTCGCTGCCTTGGAGGAGGCCATCGAAATGGGTGGCAAGACTCTCGACATGGACGTCGATGCAGACAATTATCAGCTCTGGTCCAAGCCCGATGCTGACATTGATGAGCCTGTAATTGGCTCTGATGAGTTGTGGAAGCCCATGAACGCTCGCTTTCTTGAGTTGACACCAACACTGAGTGACTTCGATCAGCAGAACCTCGAATCTGGCACATCTCAACGTGGTCGCACTCAGAAGGCCCGTCCCCCGTTGCCTCTGTTCCCCGGCTCTTCTACCTCTGCCTTCCTACCCGGTGCAGGTGATGAGACTCCTCGCGACTTTGGTGCGCAAGCACTCTGGGCTCGCTCTCAGTCTCCTGCTTCCCGAGCGGCAGAAGATGGGTCTTGGATGAACAAGTCTGTTAGAAAGGGACTGTCATTCATGCAACTGCGGTAATGGTAGTCCCCTGTATCGGACACGCCGATAACCCCATGGGGCATGGAGTCGGGTTGAATGACATGATGTTACGATCACCAGATTTTTTGGACATGGTTTTGCCGAACTACACGAACTCGTTTTACAAACTTCCTCAAAGCGAATGGTATTTTGGAACTGCGGTAACAGGCAGTAGCCGGTGGAGCTTGGAGAGTGCTTCATCTTGGTTTTCACATTGCACTCCGGCGTTGGACGCGGTATGGTTTTCTACAATGCAAGCGGGGTTTCTTTTGTCTTTCTACTGCGTGCATAGCAATTGCGCACGTCTGATGTATGGATAGCGAACAATATGGCGCAGTCAACCTGAGCCCATAAAAAAGTAGCCGAAACCATTCGATCTCGAATGATAAATTGATTGGGATATCAATAAAGGATATCAACAAGCCAGCCAAACTTGCATTTATTCATGAGCCTCCCAAGTGATGTAACCTTTGACATGTTTTGTTGCCCTTGGACTGACGCAATCGTACCACATACACATTGAACCAGGGACCAACATAAATGCGATAGGCTTGGCACAACATGTGTCAATCACAACACACAACCGACTTGTTGCATGAGAACACCATCAGCTAGCTTCCTGCCTCTTTGAGGCCGTCCGCGTTATCAAGTCAGAACGTGGATAATTAAACTCAGCTGCTGTTATACAACGCTTGTCTAATCAATTAAGTACAATGAAACATCACACAAGTCGAGTAATCACTAGGTTCAGAGCGATGTCAATATAGGCAATAAATCGTTATGACCGTTATGACCTCTCTATCCATGCATGCATGCATCATAACAAGAACAGGCTAGGGCTGCTAACTATATGCCTCCCTCAATGCAAGGTTTCTCAAAGCAACAAATGAAAAGAACATGCACATCTAGTACTAGTTCTTCTCTCCTTTTCTCCATATGCCCTTTTCCTATCCGAACCTGTATGTATCACAAACAACCCCCTTGCTTGATTCTCTTCTTTTCATCTCCCTCGTTGCTGTTTCTCCGTGTGTTCAGCTTGGTATTTCTTCTTGCAAAGACAAATTTATGTGTGACAAGTGACTTGTCTGGTACCTCGAGGAAGAGACGTGATTTCTCTCGAGGTAGAAGATCGCTCTACCGCCACCTTCCCCTATTTTTCCATTCCCCCAGGATCATCGTCAAAACATTAGAGCGCACTTTGAAGTCGCAAGAATAGAACAAGAAAAGAAAGACAAACGAAAAGACACGTATCCTCGTAAGAACAAAGGGACAACGCAAGAAAATTCGTTAACAAAACAGACAATCCTTCGCAGACTATACTCGTGCGGACGAGTACCGGCATCGCCGCCGTACCGCTTCGTGTTCCGTCTACCGTATTACTCGAAAAGGTCATTAAGAGTTTTGCTCGCGGGCGTGACGACTATATTCTGACTCTCGTGCAGTAGTCCATCTGGTTCTAGTCTCGAGCCCGCTGCAAGCGTTCCGACCCATCCGTAGCTGTGATCTTGACCCATGTTTGCTTTCGAGAGATATGTAGAGTGCAAGTACCCAGATGGATCAAGCAGGTCGAAAAAGCTTTTGTCGAGGCGTAGACCATGTCGCTTGGGAGACAGCCTTTCAGCCTCAGGCATCATCAAAAAAACCCATAGGTCTCCAAGACCATCGCTATGCAAACAGAATTCCATAATATTATTTTATACACGCTCGGCTAAAGCAGAGCACCAGGATGCAAGCTCATTAGTTGACAGTCATCATCTGCATTCGTTGTGGTAGGCCGGAAGATGGCGAGTTTTCGGACGACGCGGCTTCTACAAGTGAATTGTTGCCACGACTTCGTGCCACTCTTCTAGGTGGACTTGAGCCGGGATCATCAAATACTCGAGTGAAAGCTGGGCTTGAATCGTGCTGCCGCTCGTTTCGGGGTGTGCGCATTGGACTTTGCGTAATCTGGTCAGCTTGTCGGACGATATCTGACAGTAGGTCCCGCAGATCGCCAGCTCTCTTGACAAGAGCCTTCAGACTGTTGGTATCGAAGTGAACCTTGCCATTATCAGGCAGCTGGGCAGGAACACGATGCTGCATTGCCCCAATGACGGTGCGAACTACTCCCGACACATCGTGAGCCTTATTATACTTGTTCTCCGGTGTTCTGGGGCGGCTGGGTCGCGCTGAAGGGGAGTTCTCCGTCCCAGGCCAGTTGCCAAAAATATCCTCCTCCGGAGACAAGACAGACCTTCGGCGAGGAGAGTGGCGTTCGCGGACTACTGTAGTCTTTGACATGGGAGGTTCGTGTCCATCAAAGGCGGCGTCGAGACGGTTCATTGAGTGCGCATCGAAACCTTCATCTCCAAACCGTTCATCGATATCAAACGCATCAAAGTTGATAGATGATGTGGACTTTTGGTCGTCATCGTCATCGAGCGACTCTTCATCGGGAGATGCAAGAGCAATAATACCATCAGCCTCCTTCCACAAATGCTTTTGCGATCCTTCAAGCATATTCATATCCCGACCATGTCGACAGAGACGCTTCAAGTCGTTAACAAGGAGAGAAAACTCTCTGATATGTCCGGAATGTGCCTTGACGCTCGGTTGTGTCGCACGAATCGATTCGGGCACTGCGAACATCTTGGCATCCTTCTCGTTACTGCCCATGCTGCTCGCACCAAACTCAAAGTCGTCGTCCCAATCTTCACTGACTGTTTTCGTCCCCATACCCCATGTACCATACTTGGACCCGGCTGTCTTAGAATCTTCGGGAGCATCATGAACAACAGGAACGCTCTGGCTTCGCACATGAGTTGGAGTTGGACCTTTGCGCATTGCCGAACGGCCACCTCTAGAATCCATCTCCTTAATATATGAAGTCTTTGGCCTTAACGGCCGTTCGGTATCAAATTTGTCGTGAGTTGGGGGCTCACTCCAATCGAAGAGTGAGCTGAGCGGACGGTCATTCTGAGCATCGTGACCATTTGTATCTGCAAGCCCGTTGCCGCTAATATTGGCAAGGGCGAGGCGAACATTAGGGTTAATTCCCCTGGAATTCAGTGAGCTCCCTTTGGAGGGAGGCGACAAGGGGTTACAAGGAAACTCGTCATCCCTATCCCAATCATCATCGAATTCGTCGTCCAGAGACAGCCTGCTGTACTCCTTGATTGCAGAGGGTGGGATATCATAAGACGACGGATTGAACCTCGAATCAAGGTTGAAACGTGGTGATGCATCCGATCGATGAATTGTGCGGACAGGTGTGGATGCATTCTCATCCTCCTCCATGATTTTGTCATCCTCATCCCAGGCCCGACCTAACATCTCATGTATTGATAGCCGTTTTGTTTTCGTACCGTTGCCGGCAGTGCTTGGTGGTGACTCGTCATACATGGATTCCAACGGGGTTTCAACAGCACGGGCACGACTAGAACCCGCGGTGCGTATCGAGTCAAACATAGTGTCGCTTTTGAAATCCGTATCATCGTCATCCCCTGACGTACAATCCCGGATGTCGCCTTCAAAACTCCCCATGGTGGAACTCCTGTCGTGCTGCGATACCCTAAGTTGTGACATCGCAGTGGAGCTCGTAGAACTCCCAGAGGGCTGGTTGGGCCTAGATTGATGAGTTGAACCCCCAGCTGAAGACCCTAATCTGGACGCATCCACGTGGAAGTTTGCAAGTCTTGGAGGTGGGGGGACTGGCGATGAAGAGTTCCTTTTACGACTTCTCAACTGCACACTGGCAGCTGGACCAAGTGATAACCCCTGCCGGCCTGATAATGGTGGTGATGCGGGGAGGGTCGCTTCCAACGCCGGATTGGTTCGAAGGTCAGCACCAAATTGCGCGCCAGTCAGCGGCTCTGACACTCGTCGCTTATTCCCGATCCCTGGTTCAGCGCCACGTTTTGGGCGCCGAACACTCCCTGGTGTCCTTACCGCCCACGTTCCTGCAGATGCAAATGGCATCGGAGTTGGTTTTCGGGGCGTTCCAGACGAAGTAACCTCGGAAGATGGAGCTGGCTGGTCAAGATTAGGTTGGGTAGGTTCAATTCCTGCTTCAATTGACGCAGCTGGTAGCAGACCTTGAGGGGTGGTTGTTGGTCTTGAAACCATTCTTGGTTTCACCAAATGGACCCGACTGCGCTCGCCGTTCTCGATGCAAATGCGCTTCAAGGAGGCGGCTCGAGCATGTGGACTGAGTTCACCAAGCCTACTGGAGCCTGGGCGTACGTTGACGCTTGACCTTTTAAGATGGAAATACGATTTCCACCCGTTTCGTATAGATGCCGATCTTGAAAGAGGCTTAATCGGAGATGAGTCAAGGAACTCGTGAGGTCGTGATGGGTCGTCGAACGAGAAGTTGTTCGCATCTGTCGGCGTTTTGAGGGCTGAATCCGGCCGGAACAGCTGCAAAGTTGCAGACCTCTGATGGCTGGTAGCTGGTCGGCGAAGAACAGGTAAGATCTGTAAGTGAGACTTCGCACGTCGTCGTGGTAGAGGATCAGGATCAATACGGGTTGACGTAGATCGCTTCACGAGCTTATTTCGAGGTAGGGTCGGTGTTGCAGGGCTGCGCAAAATCGGGGCTGCTGAGCCGTGGGAGAAGATGGAAGGCGCGTCAGGGCCAGCACTCGATCTTGTGCTTTCGTGACGGGACAACGGACGAATAGACAGGCGCCTTATCCAGGATCCATTGGAAGAAATTGACTCTCGAGACTCCGGGATAATAGCTGGAGAGTCGGGGTGCCTCACGAACGATGAACTCCTGCTGCTAACCTGTGGAGGAGGAGTCGACTGCGTTTGGGGCATAGGCGGTCGCTGATAACGGGAGAGAGGAGGTCTTGAGGCGGTAGTTGGGCGCGGGAGGGTGTAGTAGTGCGAGGCACCGAGTACAGAAGCAGCTGTGTTGCTCGTGGCGGGCCGTGACGAAGCAAAGTTGTCCGGCGGTGGTGAGTGTATGGCTGGCTCGCGGTCTATTGAGACTCGTCTGGAATGAGAAGGACGTCGAGTCGAAGGAGAGAATGAATTGGGTTCAGTAGTGGGTTGGCCAAACACCAAACCACTGGCCGCTGCAGCGATGGCAGTGCCAGTTCCAACAAGCTGAATAGATAAACACGGTCAACGACTGCTGCAACAGGAAAGATGGTTGGCAAGCCACAATGAAAGAGGGTTTGGCGGGATCCAAGAGCAGTGTAGGATAGGGCAGATTGGGGGTGAAATAGGTTAAAGTCTATAAGCAACCCATGTGATTGATGGCTGAAGTGGCAGTGGCAGTAGTGGTGGTGGTGGTGATCCTTGGTTGCCTTGATGTGATTGTGGATTGGTTTTGCGGGGAGGACAAAGCTAGCAACAAACTTACACTTGGAACGGTCTGCATGGTTGCTTGCGAAAGAAGCCGACGCTCTACACAAGCGGGAGAGAGAACGCAGCGACTAGCATTCTAGAGGCGGGAGATGGCGGTACTGGAAACGGAGGGGCTGCTCATGGTCGTTCAAGCCATGGACCTGAGAGTTCTCAATCGACAAGACAAACCAAAGCGGACCTGGACTGAGAAAGAAACCGTTATAGCCCACACACCCAAGAGTACCAAAGCAAAAGAGCCTCCGGGCTATGAGGTGACTATGAGCGAGAATGGATAGCACCGGGGAAGAATGCGAAGACGGGAAGAGAAGAAGCTAGGCGAAACTTGATTATGGCCGGACGGACAAACAAACAAACAAAGCAGCAAATCGAATGCCTCCTCTCCCCGATGAACCTCGGCGTCAGTCGGTCGATTATATCTCTCTGTGGGGGGGCAGGAAGGGGAAAAAAAGCACGGGCGAAATGAAATGAAAGAATGTGTGAGAGAGAGACGAAACTTTTCGGGCTGAGCTGAAAGTTTGAGGTGAGGTTGCGGGAGCGACAGTTGAAAACAAAAAACCTGGGGTGGTTGGCAGTTGCGGCCGCGAAAGAGTATCCGTAGGTGTCAGCACCAATGCCAGTCAGTGTTCGTTCAGTGGGGGGAAGACAAAGGATGGACTGGAAGCGCTCGGCTACGATGAAGCAATCGCGCTATTACTGCAGGTAGAGGGACTTTTCAGTGGACGAGTGGTAAAATAGAGATATAAAAAAGGAAGAATTACTAAAAGACTGGGAAATGGTGGTTGTTGTTGTTGTTGTTGTCGATGTCTCCTCTCTTGTCCCCTTTTGCTTTGCCTTTGTTGCTTCTCTGCTCGGCGTCTCTTACGCTTGGGATCCCTTACAGTGACTACAATAGCCAAATTGGAGCTCAATTAACCAGCAGCGGAGCAGAAAAGGCAAGACAAAAGCAAACCCAAGCAATTATAACCTGAGAAGAGAGAGGGAAGCAGCACTGAGCGTCCCCCTTCAAATCAACCAAGCTGCAACCTGGAGATTGCAGGTGAGATTTGAGTGAGGTCGGATCGTCTATGCAGGGATGCACATCAAGCCTACCACGACGGCGACTCCACGGGCGAGCCAGGCCCAGCCCAGGGCACCCAGGTCCCGCAGTTGTCTCTCATTAGCGGGCGGGGCCACTGAACATCTAGCGCCGCTGCAGGCCTCAGGGCTTCTGTAAGCGTCCATCCCGTCCCTGACAGTCGAGCGCTGCGGACCTGTGCGAGCAGCGTAGCGAGTGCCTGAAAACCTGGAATTGATTGGGGCACGTCTCAGGCGCTGAGTACCAAGAGAGATTAGTACTGCTATTTTGAGTGGAGGGCAGCTAACATTGACATGACTTGCATACAATAGTTGATTAATGGCCTGAAACTGATATCATAGACATTGATTAAATCATGACTTAACCTACGTTAGTTTATCAGCTCCAAGATGCGGAATCCTTTCAGTGGATATCGTTCATTTCATTCTAAACATAGGGGCCGCCGACGTGTTGAATCTATCGAGGTTCCTGGATCGCATCACACAGTTGGCTCCTAATAATAAGCCGCATCTTGAACAACAGATAGACGTCCATCTAATTTAGAAATCCCGGGAAAGCTTAAACGCTCATCGTCTAGCGCTTGTGGGTTGACCATCCGTTATTTACCATTCCAAGGAACAAGGCTCTTGTTCCTCTCGAGGTCTAATTATGCGATCGATGGACTCTACATACCATATCCGTACCCTCTTTCGACTCTTTACCTGGAGCGGGCAATACGACCGTGGCTGTCAGCCCTTGTACATTGAGCTCCGGGACGGGTGACTTCAACCGGGGACTTTCTTGGCTTGTCCGGGGGTTGCATCTCGGGTTGGCTCTGCCTACAACGGCATCTTTAGAAGTGAGCAAAGAATGAGGTGCTTATTTGATCTCCCACGCTAGATACACGATCGTGGGATGTGGACATGCAGCTGAAAACTCCACCATACCATCATCCACAGTACCTCTTGGAGCCCTTGGCCGTTGACCTTGAAGAGCTCATTCACTCACTGCCTTCGGTCTCGGGAGTGATGACGACGGGGGTTACAACGGGATGGGGACTCTCCGGGGACGGACGAAGCAGAGCAGCACGAGATCCCTGCCGTAGGCTCAGAGACCGAGAAACATAATACACAGGGCCCTGTCCGTTGCTTGCTCAACGTCAAAAGAGGCCAAGGGTCCGTCCCCCCCAAGTTTGCTCTGCCACATAACAACACAACTTAGGCTATCCGCACCTTGAGGTATCACCGGCATCTGAGCATATTGTCGCAAAGCCCTGGTGCTCCCGCGTACATCTCACCATCGAGCCGGGAGCTGGGTACCATGCAGACCGGACGGCCAATCCTTCATCTGCATCATACAACGCGTACAGCCGTGGACCGTAAGAGTTCAATTGCAAAACCCCCTGCCGTCACACAGCAGGTCGATTCCGGGTTATAAGCGCGGCCCCTGGCAGCGACCTTGTTTATCAACAAACCATTGAGTGATTATAATAGCAGATGCTGAAGAAGAATACGTGGGATGTAAGCACATGTCCTGTTCTTGATCATGCTCAGCCAGACAGCACTCTTATTGACGTTGTCATTGGGGATAGGGGTTGTACTCCCACTGACTTTATATCTTGCATTGGCATCGCACAGCCTGAGATCTGTCTAACTGCCATTTTGCTGATGGGCTCTGTACCTCGTACAAGCTCCCAAACTCCAACCAGTATCACACACCATGGTCCATGATCCTCCGGAGCAGTTCGCCATCTTGCGTGCATTTGTCTAGCCAATTCGCGACAAGCTCTGCAACAAGCCCTCTACTTCCTTAATAATCATACAAGCCTGCATGATATCAGCATCAATTACAGACCTGTGGTCTTTCAGCTTGACCGGCTCCATCCACACTTTCTATATCGGGACTGAGCTTGAACGTCTCCGGCCTACTCCGCGTGGAATAACAACAGGGCACATATAAAGATGGCAACCAACAAACAAGACTTCAATTGCCAGACTGCAGATACAGATAGCCACTAGCCATGAGCAAGTAGCCTCTTTGTCCCACAGTAAACATTCTGCGGCCGCCCTTGCTAACCCTGTGGAACGCCGAGAGTTTGTTTACCTGATGCGATATAGAAGAAGAAAAAAATGAAGTCTAGTAAACTTCAGGGACCTCTCCATTCATTCACCATGTGGCGCGGGGTCCGAGGAGAACAAGGTTCACTAGAGCCATTGAAGGGTCTTTTGGGCTTTGTTTTGAACTTCAATAATTGCATCATGTGCCATCATTATACCGTAAGAGAAAGACCAAAAGAGGTGAAGGTTTTGGATCATGCAGCCGACTACGTATAGCTTCTCACAATCTAACCTTTCCGCGAGACACTTGTATAGTCGTGAGTTCATGTTATCAAGCTACAGTTTTCCTTTTCGGATGCCTGCTAATAACAGCGCTTATTGTTCATGGAGCTAGTAGAGACAGACATATCTTTAATTTCCAGAAACGAGGCACACGTGTGTGAGGTCGCCCTTGCAGATAGAGCCCACGGTCCGTGTCTTTGATGGAAGTCATCTATTAGCCCGTCCTCGAGCTGTCAGAAGTTGAGGCCCGCCACCAGATTACCTACCTTCGTAGTAGGTACTACTTTGTAGTATTTAAAGTACCACATGAGTGGTAGTCTGCTCAGACAAGAGCATGTATAGAAAGAAATCCGCCACCAACAACATAAACATAAATATAACCAAATGTCAACAACAACAAATAACAACAAGAGCCCACAATCTAACCGAGTGATCTGCAGAACAAGTCCACTCACTCTCTTCCTTTCTCTCTGTCTATCGAAAGCGGAGCAACCGTGTGTTCCTTGCTTGCATTTACTGAGGGGTTATATGAAACGACTGCCAAAAGTCATGGGTATCGGAAAGTTTTTTTCGGTCTTTGAGCTTTTCCATCAAGATCCGAAAGAGGCGCTTGCGTCTCGTGGTGGGGCACGAACATGTTGGACTCGGACTTGGAGTCTGCGGGCACCATTCATATCTTGTAGATGCAACTTTGCACCTCACACCAAGTCCCAAAAGCCACAAGCAGATCCTCCTCGTGTTGAGGCAATGGCCCGCGGCTACGGGTGCAGAGGGAAACCTTACATTAGTACTTTTGCACCCCTGTACCTTGTTCTTGTTTACCATGTATCTATCTATGTCTCGATAAGGCTGGATTATGGATGAATATCGTGCCAAGGACCTGCATTGATCTAGTCTAAGCTTACCAACATGTGCTCAGCCATCTCCTCCCTCCCTTGCGAACCGGTTTCTTTTCCTTGTCATTCCCTCGGCTTGTCTACAGCCCGGGACTGTCTACGGAGTACTTGATCACTAACTCTCACAACTCATACCTGAAACGAGAGGAGCAGGGATTTCCAATTTGCCCGTCTTCTCTGCCTTCGTTGCATGGGTTTTCCCAAAATCCCCCCCTTCGATAAGATATCTCTTGATTGGTGGTGTTTCTAGTGCATCTGGTTGCAGATGCACCTCACCAACATAGTGACGAAGAACAAAAAGACAACACCAACAATACCAACCGTGCAAAGGCTCTGAGGCAATCACTTTGCCACTGGTTCCCTCCATTCAACCCAGTCAGTCACCTGCTTAAATATTGGCTTATTTATGAACCGCTTGGATGAGACGAGGCGAGTACGTATCAAAGCATCTTGCTCAAGCAGCAAATCCAATCTCCACCAACCAATCTCAAACGGCAGCTAGCAGTTTAGACAGACATGCCTAGCGCACCCCATCGTAGCTGACGCCATGCTTGAGATGCTTCTTATGGCTATAGCCCTGAACTCAAATGCCTTAGGATGCTCGTCAATATGCTCACCAAGCCTGGCGATAGGCCGGAGTTCCAAACAACAGCCACCAGGGTCGCCCAGAGACAAAGAATTCCCTCTCCGCGGAGGTGGGCAAGGGTCCTATCATGAGGCTCTTGGAGCTCGGCCCTGATAGCATGTGTAGCTCAGCTGGAATGTTGATTTTCCCCGCACAAAAGGGAAATACTCCGAGTGATCATGATCGACGTGGCTGTTGAGTCAATGGATGATTTGCTTTTGCCATTGTCTCAAAGGATCAACGAAATAGGTGAGCATATGAGGGCCATGACGGACGAGGCGCCTGATAGCCAGCGGGCCTGGAACACTTTGGTTGTGAGGAGATGGGCTGGTTGGCATGTCTCGTCAAAGTCAACTTGATGATTGGCACTGGGTCGGGTCCTGGAAGGCGGACGCAGTACATCCAAGACATATCAAGTTGGTGTCTTGGTTGGAGATTACAACCCGCCAAGGTTTCAACCTTTTGATATCGTGCCATTGAAGGTTTTGGTTAACAACCATGATCCTGGAATTGTCAGGTTAGTTGAAGTGTCTGGAGGATCACCAGAGCAATGTAACCATTAGTAACAAGTGAGTAACAAGGAAGGGAAGGCAATGTGAATGGAGACGGAGAGCTAAAAGCTAAGCCACAGGGTTATGGACTCGCTCTCCGAAACCAACCCTGTACCATTAAGAGTTGACCGCTTTGGACGAAGTGATAAAAATACATAGGCAAGTCTAGGGCAAATTATGTTCGTACTTTACCTAATCTTTTTCTGCCCCCTTCAGTCTGGACAGTCAAGTCTTTTGAGACCCTCTCGCCAACCTTCCCCAACCCTGTCCCATCCGTGCCAAATTTGGCATGTTTCGACGACGCGCGATTGTTAAGCGATAGTCCAGCTGTCGTACCAAGTGGAGGCGATAGTATCATACAGTGAGAAATGACGTCGAATGGATCATCTGCTCGTGGAACGGCGCTGCCGAAAGTGCACCTAGAGGCTCAAGCGTCCACATATGCCGGAGCGCCGTTTCTTCTTAGTGATATTCCTGCCAGCTGGTGGATGAATGGCTGGCTGCCAGGCACAGATGGTGGTTGTCAATTACGAAAAGAAAGACAAAAATAAGACAAAAAGACGTTAGTGGTGGTGGTGTTCTTGTTGATGTGAGTGGAGAATGCGAATTACTCAGTAGAACCGAAAATTCCTCTCTCGGATATGACTCGATATTGTCTACCGAGTGGTTCAGTTGATTTCTTCAACTGACATTCCATCGAATTGCCTAGCAGTTAAATATGGCGTGGCTCAGCGTTGGACATGGGGCTTTATGCTGTCATGCAGAAGAGCCTTGCATCGATCTCCCGCAGTGCACATAAGTTGATGAGATTTCTCCTACGATCGTCAATACAATGTTGTGCAGAAGCAATGCAGGTGCGAGATTACGGCTGGGTCGGCATAAATCTACTGTATTTTGACACCAATCTTCATCTCCGGTTCAATTGGAGGACTTACCAAAGCGGGCGAAAAAACAACATCATGAGGTGAAGTTGACGCGTCGCGCCAGATGCACGCTTATCTGCAAATGATAAATACACAATAACCGCATCGAGCTTTTCGTCGTATGATTGGTGTCCGAAGTTAGAAGCTGAAAAGGCGCAATTACTGAAACTGGCGTAGAGCCTGGATTCGTGGCAACTCGTTATTGCTGAACTGTGTGCCAGCGGTTTCAATAGTCAATAATCCTATTGATACCCCAGAAGGTCTTTCTCGTCGCCGGGATAACCCTGTGGGGTTAATTCAAGTTTTGATGTTTAATGTCTGATCATACGTTGTTTGCTATTGCTGTTGATAGGTTGGCTTATACTAAGTACCTGCGCAGTATAGCTCAAATGCAGACTCGCCATCTCGTGAGCGCTTGTGCCGTATCATGTACACATTAGCACCAATATTGAGTTCGTTGCGGCGGCGGTTGCGCCATACACATGTGCATTCTGATATGAAAGTGGCTAAGAACAGGTTGGAGAAAATCCGGATTTACGCAATATCAATCTTGGTTTGAATCCCTTCACCGCCAGTTAGCTTCAATCCCAAAAGTCCAATTTATCTCTAACTCTACTTCAACCAACCTAGACAATTTGATATGTGCAACTCATCAAATTTCGATCCAGCTGCTGTTTCAAACCTTTCCGTGCGAAACCGCCAATTTCCAAGGCGTATCTTTTCTGTTCGTATAGATGCCCCTGTTGATATTCTGATCAGATTCCCCGTCCCAGTAGTAAGCGTCCCTCCCTCATATAGGCTGCAGCTCCAGTCCAAGCCTCCCTGGCCTGATTTATCGCTATCCGTTCAATCCGAACTCAAGCCACATGCTCTCCTGCCTTGGTAATTGAGACATTTGCAACCTGCTGTGGGATAAGAGCTTCCACGTTGAGCTATAACCCGACTTGCTATAGATTAGACCAGCATCTTGGAAGTATGATCGAGACGGTGGCGCTGGTTCTCACATTTGTAAAACGATGTCTCGGTAAACATCTTGAACTCTATAGAGCACTAGGGCCTGTTACGCATAATTCATTTTCTTATGCTTGCTGCATACTGGTCCATGGTTTAGTTAGGAGACATTGTTGTTATTACTGTTGTTGCTGTTGTAGTTGGACATCGAGGTCTACAGGGTAAGCACACGTGTGAAGTTTGGAATATGGTGAACATAGCTTGACGAAGCAATTGACGAGATGTGCAACTATGAAGCTTGTCAGAACTCAGAAACTACACGCCCGATATCTGGAATTGTTCTTTATTGGGCGTAGAGAAAAACGAAACATATATATTTGTGGTAATTCACAAGCCATATCATTCAAGCGGGTTGTTATACCCAATCCTGCCTACCCTAGAGAGTCAGTATCGGTCATCGGGCTTTCAACCTCCGCGCCCCTAGTAACCCGCTACACCCACAATTTTCAACGACAACTCTGGCGGGGCACCCAAGATAGTGACACTACCAAACCATTCAATCACATTTGAATCTTCCGGTGCGACTCAGGGAATCAGCTGCAAGGCCAGGTAATTCGTGAAGAACGCCGAGTTCTTGACCCAATTTCCTTGTTAATTCAGCTGCCAAGACATCAAGTGTTCGCATCATCATGGAGGCTGATATTAGAGCTGTCCTACCCAACATCGACCCTGTGGTCACCCAGTACTCAGTAGGCTACCTTACTCATGCCTCAACGGCCTACTCGGATGAGGAGGAGGCATCTGGAGAGTCTCCACTGAATGAAGCTGCTTCCGCTATCACCGAGCTACTGCTGTCCGCATCAGGCCAGGTCAATGCCGAGCTCGAAGAAAAGATAAAGCAGCTTGTCGAGAAATGGGTTAACAAGTATACCGAGGCCAATGGAGCTCAGATCCGAGGGCCCTCGACGGTCAAGCGTCTCGATCAGACCATCCAAGTGAGCCAGCAGCGCAATATGTCGTCTACATTGGCTGTGGCGACTGGTGGCGTGGACCTGGAGTCAGCGAATGCAAGAAAGGTTGAGTCCAAGGTCGATCGTAAGAAGCTTGAAAAGGCAGAGCGAAAGATTGCAGCCAAGCAGCAGAAGAAGACATACAAGGTCGTCGAGTACGAGGCCTCCAAACTTCTCGACCAGCCCGAGTCAACACAGTCATACGAAGAGTTCTACATGGCTGTCAACCCTCTACAACTGGGCGGAGGTTCTTCAAACAAGTCCAAGGATATCAAGTTGGACAACATCGATGTGTCGATCAGTGGGAACCGTATTCTTACGGATACAACCCTTACCCTCGCATACGGTCATCGATATGGTCTGGTTGGTAACAACGGTGTTGGTAAATCTACTCTGCTTCGAGCTTTGTCTCGTCGTGAGGTTGCCATTCCACTACATATCTCTATTCTCCACGTTGAGCAGGAGGTGAGCTTACCCATGATCACGAATAAGACCATAACTAACAAGCTAGATCACTGGTGACGACACTCCAGCTATACAGGCGGTTTTGGATGCCGATGTTTGGCGCAAGGTTCTTCTTAAGGAGCAAGAGGTAAGTCTATTTCATCGGACCCATAAGGCATGCACTAACAAGAACAGCAAATTACCACGCGGCTGGCAGAGTTGGAGAAACAACGTTCTGTTTTGGCCGATACATCTGCCGATGCGGCCAGAATTGATCGCGACAGAGAAGCCCAGGATACCAAACTGGGAGATGTCCAAGCCAAGTTGGCCGAAATGGAGTCTGATAAGGCCGAGTCACGAGCTGCTAGTATCCTCGCCGGTCTTGGTTTCTCAGCAGAGCGACAACAATTTGCTACCAAGACGTTTTCTGGTGGTTGGAGAATGCGTCTGGCTCTTGCCCGAGCCCTGTTCTGTGAGCCTGACTTGCTTCTTCTTGACGAACCGTCCAACATGTTGGATGTCCCTTCGATTACCTTCTTGTCCAACTACCTTCAGGGCTACCCCAGCACCGTCCTCGTCGTGTCTCACGACAGAGCGTTCCTCAACGAGGTCGCTACCGACATCATCCACCAGCATTCACAACGTCTCGACTACTACCGTGGAGCCAATTTCGATACCTTCTACTCCACTCGCGAGGAGCGCAAGAAGGTCGCTAAGCGAGAGTACGAGAACCAAATGGTTCAGCGTGCACATCTGCAGGCATTTATCGACAAGTTCCGTTACAACGCTGCCAAGTCGTCAGAAGCCCAGTCACGTATCAAGAAGCTCGAGAAGATGCCAATTTTGGAAGCTCCAGAGGCAGAGTACAGCGTCAAATTTACTTTCCCCGAAGTCGAGAAGTTGTCGCCACCCATCGTACAGATGTCCGAGGTCACTTTTGGTTACAACAAGGACAATGTCTTGCTCCGCAATGTTGACTTGGATGTCCAGCTGGATTCTCGAATCGGTATCGTTGGACCCAATGGTGCTGGTAAGACGACTATCCTCAAGCTTCTCATTGGTAAGCTAGATCCATCATCCGGTCTCATCTCTCAACACCCTCGCCTCCGAATCGGATTCTTTGCCCAGCACCATGTCGATGCCCTCGACCTCAACGACAGTGCCGTCGGTTTCATGTCGAAGAACTATCCCGGACGAACGGACGAGGAGTACCGCCGCCGACTTGGTGCCTTTGGTATTACCGGCACGACTGGTCTGCAGAAGATGGGACTGTTGTCTGGAGGTCAAAAGTCTCGTGTCGCTTTTGCTTGCTTGGCTCTTACGAATCCTCATATTCTGGTTCTTGACGAACCTTCTAACCATCTCGATATCGAGGCCATGGATGCGCTAGCAGAGGCGCTCAACGAATTCCAGGGTGGTGTTCTGATGGTTTCTCACGACGTTACAATGTTGCAGACAGTGTGCAAGTCGTTGTGGGTTTGTGACGGAGGCACCGTCGAGAAGTTTCCCGGTGATGTCCAGGCGTACAAGAAGAGGATTGCTGCGCAAGCCGATGCCTCGGGTGTTGTTAAGCAGCATTAAGTGTGTAGCCAAATTGATAAATCTGATCTTATGGCTTACTATATATGTCTTGTTTATCGCTTGCCATTTTGACATCTATCATGCTATCATGACCTAAACCTTTACAATTGCAGATTCCAAGTGATGTCTTGCTGTAGCGTTGCTTCTCTCTCTGGTAAAACAAATAATCAGGATTTAGTTCACATTGTCCGACCCCAATATGACTGATGCATAGTTTGTGTTTTGGTGTTACCTGGATGTTGATAAATAGCCTTGGGGCGGGTTTATAGACGCTTCGATGGATAGGCTACAATGCATGCTTGATAAGAACAATAGGCTTCGAATTGACTCCAGTTCCATTGTGATGCTCACATACTTTATATCTCGCTTTTCGTAAAGTTTTTATTACCTCTCCTCTCCACCATTCACTTCACACGACTCCTTGAGCTTAACGACCAAATATACCCAAAACATTCTTCTCTTCAACAAACATCGGAGAAACTTCTGAAAATGGAGGGCGCCATCGCAAATCAATCCATCGTCGACATGGACATGAAAGATGCTAAAAGGTCGGAGCTCCCTGAGGAGGTTCCTCAAGATGAAATCATCACTCCCGAGAAACCTGAATCTGCCCCCGAAAAGCCCAGCACTCCCCCAAGAGAGCCCAGCCCTATCCTCGGAGAGCCCAGTCCTACCCCCGAGAAGAGCAACCCTGCCCCCGAGGTCAAGAAAACCAAGCCAACTCTCAAGGTTCGCGAAAACCTCATGTACTGGAAATGTAACCAAGCCCTCCACGACGGTGGCGTCTGCGGCTCTTACAATGAGGTCAACTTCAGGCAGTGCAAGGACTGCAAGAGTCGACGAGGAGTTGGGGACGATGGCACTGACGCCTACGGCACCAAGATCGCGAAGATCGTGCTTGTCAACAACACAAATGGAAACGAACTCTGGCAATATGTTACGGAGGAATGAAGTCAAATCACGGATTTGGATGGTTTCTAAGCGATGGGTCTTCCATAAGACCGAAGGCATTTGATGGAGGAGGATTTGGTGGCTCTTCCCCACAGCCAGACATGAATTACGAGTGACGAAGATATTCTGGGGAACCTATAGCTTGTCTATGTGGAATATGATCTGCCCTGAAGGAAGCGTCTATGGATCGAATGACTCGGTAATTGCAGAGATGATGACCCCTTTCGTTCAGTTTTTGAGCTGTGATACAACAAAGCTTTCTTCTTTCCATCGTGACATTAGTCTCTACGCCAAGTACGAGCACTCTTCTTACTCCACAAGACAATCCGTTGCCGTAGGGGTTTCATGAAAATGAACTTTATGGATGAAGCTATCTTACGATGAACCAAGTGACCATGTGCAAACCAAGGGATATGTACACGTATACACTCCTTCGCAGCTGAACAAGTAAATGTTAATCGTGACGTTAGTCGACGACTTGGCGGGCATCTGATAGAGATTGGCATTTTCACTCTTGCGAGTGTTCGTGTGCCCATGGGTTTAGTTTCAATGTTGAGGGGCGGCACAAAGAGAGTTCAACGTCCTGACACTGCCTGGTGTAAGTGCGACGAATTCAAGGGAGGTTCACTTCAAGTTATCATTCCTTCGTGATCATTGTCACAGATGCAGTAGAGGCTCTAATGTGGGATTGATCGTAATTTCAGTTGAACCCATGATTTAGCTAACTTCGGTAAGATATGTCATGAAAAGTTTAGGTACTTAACCATCTTATATCAAGGATACGATGTCCAAGGACTCACTAGGAACAGTATATAATTTGACTGTTGATTCCTGATTCTGAGAATGCTAATAGCCACTGAAATATTCTCACTGCCTAGCTCGACACACTCAACATTGTATTGCCTTGTTATGTCTCGCCTCGTGATCGCCTCATGTTGTAATGCTGATCGCCCGAAGCCGTACGTTCATCTCGCTCGCTAGTGGGGCCGTCCGTTTTGCTGTCACCCCCCGTCAGTTGATGATTGCATACCAAGCTTGACGTGGCTGGTCTCAACGGTCTTGGGATATACCTAGCTTTGTTAATGGGTAGATACTACAAAGCTGAGTAAATATAAATGTAGTTACCTGCAACTTCGAGAGCTCTATATAAAGAGCCCAATTATTGAAGCTCACCTGCTGTTTATCATGAGATATTCTGCCATTTCATCGTCTTGAACTTCCAATTCTGCCATCGGCACTGGCACTGGCAGGTGGAGATCCATTGGTGTACCTGCCACTGCGGGGACCCTTCAGGCGGCGCCTTACCATTCTAAACGCGCGCACAGACCATGTTGTAAACAAGCGAAGGCGCTCACTGGCTCAACCGCCTGGAAAGAACCGCCCTGCCCCTTGTTTACCCCCTGCTGGGCCCTGGAGCCGTGGCGGTGAACAATTTCACCCTCCAAACAAAAATCAACATTCCCCTTGGGTCCTGTCTTTTCCAACCCACTCTCGTCCTCCTTCGTGAAAGCTAAGGCTACTTCAGCTCTTGACAACTTCGGCCCAGTCCTCTTCTTATTCTCTTCACTCCTCCAGATTCTATCCATTCACATTCGTCAATATGCGTGAGATTGTGAGTACATGATTCCTCAAGCTGCTTTGCTTTGCTTTGGAGCTGCCGCCACGCCCCTGATTCTACCCCGCCGAGGTGGTGGCAGCTCAACGACAATGCACGATAGCTTGCAGCTTAATCAACAACCTTGTGCCGAAACGTGAGACTAACCGTTTATTTTCTTTGCAACAGGTTCACCTTCAGACCGGTCAGTGCGTAAGTATTCGTCGCTTCAATCCCATTGACAAGTAATGTTAACAATGCCTTAGGGTAACCAAATTGGTGCTGCTTTCTGGCAGACCATCTCTGGCGAGCATGGTCTCGACAGCAATGGTGTCTACAACGGCACCTCCGAGCTTCAGCTCGAGCGCATGAGTGTCTACTTCAACGAGGTATGATTTGGCCAGTTGATTTGTGAAAACATCGGCTGACACACCTAGGCTTCCGGCAATAAGTACGTCCCTCGCGCCGTCCTCGTCGATTTGGAGCCCGGTACCATGGACGCTGTCCGAGCCGGTCCTTTCGGTCAGCTTTTCCGACCCGACAACTTCGTTTTCGGCCAGTCTGGTGCTGGAAACAACTGGGCGAAGGGTCATTACACTGAGGGAGCCGAACTCGTTGACCAGGTCCTCGATGTCGTTCGCCGCGAGGCCGAGGGCTGTGATTGCCTCCAGGGATTCCAGATCACTCACTCTCTGGGTGGTGGTACCGGTGCTGGTATGGGTACACTGCTCATTTCCAAGATCCGCGAGGAGTTTCCCGACCGAATGATGGCCACTTTCTCCGTTGTTCCTTCCCCTAAGGTCTCCGACACTGTCGTTGAGCCCTACAATGCTACCCTCTCCATCCATCAGCTGGTTGAGAACTCCGACGAAACTTTCTGTATCGATAACGAAGCGCTCTACGACATCTGCATGCGAACACTGAAGCTGTCGAACCCTTCATACGGCGACCTTAACTACCTCGTCTCAGCCGTTATGTCAGGTGTCACCACCTGTCTCCGTTTCCCTGGTCAGCTGAACTCTGATCTCCGAAAGCTTGCCGTCAACATGGTTCCTTTCCCTCGTCTGCACTTTTTCATGGTCGGCTTCGCTCCCCTGACCAGCCGTGGTGCCCACTCCTTCCGCGCTGTCAGCGTGCCTGAGTTGACTCAGCAGATGTTCGATCCTAAGAACATGATGGCTGCTTCTGACTTCCGTAACGGTCGTTACTTGACCTGCTCTGCCATCTTGTGAGTATACCTAACCCTCACATTTGTGAATTTGTTGCTAACAGTTACAGCCGTGGCCGTGTCGCCATGAAGGAGGTCGAGGACCAGATGCGCAACGTCCAGAACAAGAACTCTTCTTACTTCGTCGAGTGGATCCCCAACAACATCCAGACCGCTCTATGTGCCATCCCCCCTCGTGGTCTTACCATGTCTTCCACCTTCATCGGAAACTCCACTTCTATCCAGGAGCTCTTCAAGCGTATTGGAGAGCAATTCACTGCTATGTTCCGACGCAAGGCTTTCTTGCATTGGTACACTGGTGAGGGTATGGACGAGATGGAGTTCACTGAGGCTGAGTCCAACATGAATGATCTTGTCTCTGAATACCAGCAGTACCAGGATGCTGGCATTGACGAGGAGGAGGAAGAGTACGAGGAGGAGCTTCCCGAGGGCGAGGAGATGTAAGGTGCCTGTTTGCACTGAACACCCATTGGTCGCTATGTTGTCTCTGTTGTATAGCCGGCCTGCAACTTCTTTTCCAGGTGTAGTCATTATAATTCTGGGGTTAAGATATCCTCAAGAGCGGCAGTACACGATAGATGTACGAGCCGAATGAAATTCCCATGAATACTTATGTACCGATTCAATTCTCAACGTGTGAACCTAAATAATCAGTTATTAAAATATCAGAAGGTTCATCATTTATACGTATCATGGACGTTATAAACCTTATCCAAGTACCTCCCTCACCTTTTCTCGATGTAGATGGTGGTGGTCGGACCACTCTATCCCGTTGTCCGTGAAGTACGGCAGTGGAGCACGTGATGTCATGACTAAGCACAAAAAGTCGAGCTCCATCTGCTTGCCGACCTCGTTCGACGAGCCAGCATTGCAGCACGCCCACGACAGCCATATCGACACCAATGGCTGCCATGTTTACTCCCAGCCGGGGGAAGGCAATAGGGCGAGCCATCACGGCCTCGTCCCCAGGCCCTGTCACCCTCCCTGGGTTCTTAGTGCCCGCATGGCAAGCAACGTCTCCCCGAGCCACGGCCGCTTCTTTCTCGACGACCTCGAAGCGACCCTCGAAGTTGGGTCGAACACCCCTATCGATTCCTCCAGGCGTGGAACTGTCAGTCGGAAAGCCGGTTGCGCGTAGGGACTTGACATCGTATAAAAAGGTGTACAAGAAGACCATCAGTGTTAAGGGACCATTGGGTGCGTTGGACACATTTATAAGCCGGATGATAGGCAATTGCTGACCCGATTTTAGGAGCGCTCGATCTTGAGGTCCCCCAATATGTGGAACTGACACAGGATCCTGAGGCCAAGTCGGTATTGTTGAGTGTTCAGGACAACGAAGCCAAGGACCAGAAGGCGATGTGGGGTACGCTCACCGGACTATGTTACTCTAGATAGCCACGAAGACTGACAATCGCACAGGAACAACATGGTCTTATCTCAGGAACTACATTATGGGTGTCTCGGAAGGGCACACGGCCATTCTCCGTCTCGTTGGTGTCGGTTACCGAGCCAGCGTCGAAGAGCGAGGTGCCAAAGAGGAATATCCTGGGCAGCGTTTCTTGTGCCTCAAGTTGGGATTCACGCACCCGGTCGAGGAGGGTATTCCCCGTGGCGTAACTGTCACGACTCCTGCGCCTACCCGTATTCTGATTGAGGGCATCGACCGCGAGACCATCATGTCTTTTGCAGGACGGGTTCGCATGTGGCGTCCTCCGGAGCCTTACAAGGGAAAGGGTGTCTTTATCAACGACCAGACAATCAAGCTGAAGCAGAAGAAGATCAAATAGAGAGCTGGTATTTGGGAGTTGGAATGGCAGGCTTGGTGGCCTATTGGACGCAGCTGGCGTGTGTATTCTACCATCGTGTACAGAATGTGTACTATCTGTCAAGGCATATACAAAACTATTTATTTTTATTTTTGATTTGTCGCTTTCATTCAATCATTTCATTTCCCTTTGCTTCCTGTAACCTTTCTCTATGATTGCTTGGCACTCAAAACCTCCTGGACAGCCTCGAGAACCTTGTCATGAACAGCAGCAGGAGCAGCGATAACACCTTTGTTGTTGGCCAGAGTGCGTCCGACGGTGAAGTCAAGACGCTTTCCGTGAATATCAGTTACCTGGCCACCGGCCTCGCGAACAATAAGATCGCCGGCGGCGTGGTCCCAAATCTTTTCTTGGTATGTCGCCTTGACGGGCAGGCGAAGGTAAATGTCGCCGGCACCGCGGGCAATAGAACCGTATTTGGCCTGACTATCCATGCGAACACTCTCTTGGGTGATACCAAGCTTCTTGGAGATGAGAGCCTGGTCGTCGTGTGCTGAGTGACCAGCCTCAACGCTCTCGCAGAAGGTGGCCTTAGAGAGGTCGTCGAGACTTCGCATGGAGATGGACTTCTCGGCGGCGAGAGCGCCGGCAGTAAGAGGACGGCTGGTGGCACCATGGCCCTGGACAGCAGAGAAGATAACACCGCGACCCTCGTCAGTAGCATTGGCGCCGATGTCGGATGTAAGGCGAGCTGAGTCGTCGACAGGAAGGTTAGGGCAGCCGAGAACGCCGACTTTGACGTCGCCATCAACCATAAGACCAAGACAGACAGCGTACTGTCCGCCACGAAGGAAGCCCTTTGTGCCATCGATAGGGTCAATGGCCCAAATGCGACCGCTTGCACCGCCCTGGCTGCCGCCTCTGTCGATCAACTCAAGCATATCGTCAATGTCCTTGATGGGGCCGCCGAGCTTCTTCTCAGCGTCGTCATCGTCGAGCTTTGTAGAGCTGACAAGATCCCAGATAGTCTGCTTAAGGTTCGCGTCGTCTCGAAGCTGGGCAGCCTCCTCCTCAGCGACAATAGCGTCTTCGGGAAAGTGGTGGCGGAGAGCGGCGATGATGAGAGCCTGTGCGCCAAAGTCGCCAATGGTAACGGGGCTCTTGTCGTTCTTGTCGACGGTGCCCTTTGCTTTCTCGTGGAAGACACGCTTTGTGAGGATGGTGGCGCGCTGGACGGCCAGCTGGGCGATCTGGAGCTCTGAGGCGTATGATGGAGAAGCCATGGTTGCGAGCGGTCTTTGAAGAGGGACGAGATGGGAAGAGAGTTGGCGGAGACGAGGGATAAAGGACGGAGAAAGGAAGATAGCCAGGGTGATGGTGAGTAGAAGCAAGGAGAGGGATCTAGTGGTAGTAGAAGTAGTGCTGAGCATCCAAGGCAAGGCTTGCTAGGTTTGTAGGTAACGTGGGATGGCGCAATTGTTCTATGGTTAGTCTCTTACGGGTCGTCGGGCGGGTCGTCGGAACTTGTAGTAAGTATATGAATGGCGAGAGTATGTAATTGGGTCTGATATGAGTGGGCTTGTGGATTGATTGATTGCTAGGTTTTGGGGTGACAAAGAATGGGAAGGGAAGAAAAGAAGTGGAAATAATTATGAGCTGCTGAGGTTCCCCAAGTTTAAGCTTGACTATGGCGTAATTGCAAGTGCAATAGAGAGTTTCCTGGCAGAGATGGCACTTATAAGATCAATTTCTAATTTGAGATGCTGCTTCTTTTCCACCACTAAATGTGCCCCTTGGAATGTTGTTTATAGCTCTATATATATACTAAAACATATCAACAATTGATCTGTATCTCTTCGTGTTGTACTTCTGCTCTGCTCTGCCCCGCCATTAGAGTCTAAAGTCAGTGAGGGGCATTTTCTTCCCACCCGCTAACATTTTCTTCCCTTGTCAGTGGAATCATCCGATTGGTCCAACATTTCAAGCATCAATTTACTGGAGTCCGTTCAATCCGTTCGTCATCTTCATACTTTACAATCTCAAACATCAAACCCAAAAACGCAACGATGGCCTCCTCGCCCGCCTCCCTTCGCTCTCTCTACCGCTCCCTCCTCCGCGAGCTCCCACCACGACCCATTCTAGCCTCACCGCGCTCTCATATACACACTCGCATCAGAGACTCCTTCGTCTCCGACCCCAAGGCTGCCACTGCCACACCGCACGACACTCGCGCCCAAGCTGCTGCCCAGGCCGTCGCTTATCTCCGATCTCAGCGCATGTACGCCACGTTGCTTGAGCGATATAACCCCGGTATGGGTATGGACGAGGAGGAGCGTGTTCGCTTGACTGCGCGGAGGGTTGGTATGGATCTGCCGGTCGAGTACAAGTAAGGTCGACCGTAATTTGGAAATGAGGATCTGAGAAAAAAGAGGTGGAAAGAAACCTCGACACCTGGGTCTTGCCGAAAAGCTTGGATAGCCACATCGCCGCCGATCAGCATCGAGAGCCACACCCGGTATCGACCACCATGAGATAAATACTTCATAGAAGTAGGAATGAGGGAGAAGGCACAGGTTACTCTGAAGGGGAATTGGCGGACAGATTCAACAGGCATATACAGCCAGGTCACACGCCAAATGTACGAATAAGTGTATATGAAACAGACAGCAGACGCAATACCCAACAGTCACTCGATTATAACGAACCACATATTCATCGTCATCATATCTCGTTGAAAGGACACATCTGGTCCACTATCCAAGAATTATATACAGAATAATATCATATCCAATGATCAAGCCTGTCTGGCTCAGGGGTATCAGCATCAACATCATTATCAGCATAAACTCACTTCCTTGACACTTCTAGACGCTGCCCACGCCCCTGTCTTCTAACGACTCGTCCCAGCCACCCATCTGCAATAGCCATTCTCCTAGGCGCTCCTTGACGAGTGTGATATTCTCTCCCAACGCGCTCTTCCACTGGTCTTGCACAAGGCGGACCTTCTCCTTCAAATCCTCAGTAAGTCGGCGTTCCTCTGACTGGCGCATCTGCTGTGCCCGTGCATTACTGTCAGCTTTGGGAATCGGGTTTCCATTCTCATCCTGAGTCTGCGTTTCAAGCACCTTGCCCTTGGAGTGCACCACTGCCTCTTTGACCTCATGGAGCAGACACAGCAAGTTGGTGTGCGATTCGATAAACTGATACGTGCTTTTCTCCGCGTGAAGCAGCAGGCTGAATAAATACTGCATCGGATGCTCCACGTATGATGGGTTTTCTTCGATCTCAGATGTTGGAATCTGGATGTTAAATCCATCAAGGTCCGAAGGGATGTTATCCAGGAGCTCACACAGCGGAGGCGCAATATCCCAAAACGCCGACAGCTGCAGTGCAACGCCATGATCCACAGCCTTTTCGACTACTTCTCGGAAATCTCGTGTCCGTTCCAGAACCTCGTGAGCAAACGCATATTCACGCTTGGCCGAATCTTCCGCGAAGAAAACCTCCGCAGATTTGAGCTTCTCAGTATTTCCAGAAAGCCGATAGGGCGTCAATACAACCTCACAATATCGGCCGTTACGATCCGAAAGAATATCATAGATAACCCGGTGTAGACCTTCTCGCGCCTCGAAAACCCACTTGAGAAGAGTCAACTTCTCCAGGAGCTCTGGTTTATCGTCTCCTTCCTCTTGCGGCATGTCGGCATCGATGTGTCCATTGTCAAATAAGTGTTGGGCGAGATCATCGAATAACTCCGTAGCGCGTGTGATACGTCCCGTCAATAGTTCGTTCAGAGGTAGTACTACCTGATTCTGGAACAACTCATACTCAGACTTCTCGAGGTCCTTTTTCTTTGTTATCTCGCTAGCTTTTGCATCGGCATCAATGGCTCCCGCATCGGCGTAACTCAGACTGCCAGAATCAATCTCATTCTGCAAGTTCGTCCGCAAAGCTTGGCGACGTTCGGCTGCTGCCTTTGAAAATTTCTCTCGGCGCTCGTTGCTCTCAACAGAAAATCGTTCCCTTGACTTGGTCACCTCATCAAGCTGACTTAAAGCCCGCACTGCTGTCCTGATCGAGGTTAATTCGGGGTGCTTGTTGTTGACAGCAGGATGATGTCTTGGATAAGGAGGGGGCATTGTGACGAGGCGCGAGATATCTAAATGATCGCGGTTGGTGGTTGAGCAGGGACTTGAGTTCATGTTTGAGATAGTAGCAAAGCCAAATGGTTGAGGTGTCAGGCTGGGCTCTGATTGATCATGCCATCCCGTCTTTTCAGGGGGGTATGCGGAGGACGAGGTTTGTTCTTCGTATACCACAGGCGGTCTATCCTCTTCGACCCATTGTGTCTTGGTCACACCCATGTATTTGGATTCCCTCTTGGATCTGCCGAGATGTGATGCTTCACCTTGAGAGTCTGACTCCCACCAACGGCTGGGGGGACGACCCCGAGAGCTACCATTCTCATAGTTTTCGCTGACGCTCATACTCAGAATCGGCGATAACGAGGGCATATAGTTACCAGACCAGTTCATGTTTTGAGGATTGTTCCCGCTGGGCGATATAGGGACATTGGCCGGCTTGGAAGTTGGCTGAGGGCTCCCGCCCAAATTGGAGCTTACAGATCCTCGACGAGATGGTCCTGGCTCAGACAAACCAGGAGTCCACTGATCCTGCGAAGAAGCGGACTCTTGCCTCTGGGAAACCATTGGCCGGAAAAGGTCTCGAGTGAGGTCGAATATTTCTGAGCCCATAGCCCCAATGGCGACTGAGTAACGTTCTCGTCTGATTCGAGACTCGTTGACCACAAAGTCGGCAAATAAGCGAACCCTGTCAGCATCGGTAGTAGCGCTCGACTCTTTAATCGCGAACTCGCGAAAACGATCGATAGTCCCCTCTGCAAACTGGTCCGCACTTTGGGTTGTGACCAGATGTTTTGATACTCGAAGTCCGGCTGAAGGGGGCCGGGAGGACTCTCGTACTCGTGAGACTGATGCAACAGACCCGGATCGAGGAGGTGGGGTAGGGAGTGCTTTGGGGGCGACTGTTTTTGAGCTGCTACCGTACTGTACTTGTTTGGAAGCATTAGGAGAGAAAGGTGGTGTTTCCGCTTCTTGGGGTAGCTTCCCTGATCCTGGAGCTCTAGGGGTCGAGTTTCGAGAATCTTGCGATGCAAGTGTACCACTGAGAGGAGTCGATTTGCCAATTGACGATCGCGACAGATCAGTCGAATTCGGTACCATGATATCTACCATCGAATCCGGTCGCGTTCGTTCATCTATCGACTCACGGAAGCTGTGTCGCGTTCGACTTTCAGTCCTCCGCTGCAAAATAGTTTTATCATGTCGCACTGCCTTTTGTCGATTGAGACCGTTGAGACTTGATGAGGAGCCAAGGGCAGGCTCGATGGGTGGACTGGAACTCATTGAAGTATCAATTGTGAGACCGGGCGACCGCCTTTGATTTGAAGGCCCTGCTTGGCTTTCAGTCTCGTTCCAGTCGGCGGGCGTTGGAGGAACAGGTCCGAGATTTGTCACACCAGTCGGCGGTTGGCGTCTTTTCATGGGGGGAGATATGATTGGTACTGTGTTTCTGTCCATGGACTGCACACTTTGCGATCTACTTGAAGAAGGAGGAGGCGGCCCAGGAGGAGGCGGTGGCAGAGGCATGCCTGGTTCCCATCTGGACTGAGAGGCTGATCGCGAGCGCGCAGATGTGGGCGTCTCAACGGCCCCAGCAGAAACGGCTCTTCGGGCTGCCGGAGGCCCATAGGAAATTGAACCAGCCATCCCATATTCGGGAGTAGGTTGATGGAGCGAAGTTTGCACTATCATGCTCTGCCGATGGCTCTGTGGCGGGGGCGGCGGCTGAGGTGGTGGAGTACTCGAGGTATCAGTATCTCTACGACGGCCCAGTGTTGGAAGAAACCGACGGTCGCGGGAACCATTGCGCCCCTGTGTCCCTGGAGGAGGAGGATAAGATGCATTAGCCGGTTCAGGAGAAGGCCGATGCATCATGGTGCTTAGCCGAGGCGGCGGAGTCGGAGTTCCAGCAGGCGTTGAGTCAAACACAGTACTTATAGGACGTTGTTGTTGTGGCTGACCTCTGGGTGGACTATATGGCGGGGGAGGCATCGGCGATACTGATGTGTGTTAGAATACAAAAGCCCAAATGATGTATTGATATAGTTAGCCACTTGCCTTGAACCTCGCCTGCATATTGAACAGCACGCTCGACAGCGGCAGGCTGTGTGGGAACCCATTCTTGTGGGTTATATGGCTGTATACTACTGCCTGGTGTTTGAGCAGCAGAATAGAAATGGCTGGAGGTCATGGAGATGGCAGATATAGGCGTATGAAGAGGGTTATTGTAGCCGCCTGCTGAGGTTGTCGTGAGAGGATGAAGACCTTGGCGAAGTCGCGCCGGATCACGAGAAGTCATGATGAGAGATCAAGAGGACTAGGCGACTAATAATACAGAAACTGCACAGTTGCCAGGTCCAGGGTCCTTGTGATAGCCACAACACTTCAAGAAACGAGAGACGTCTAGAGGCAGCTGCGCATCAACGCCTTCTCTTTGGTCGGTTGGTTCTGGTACGTGGGGTGCTAGGATGGATCCGCGGGGTGGCGGCGCGTGCGAGCAGTAGAGTGAGTCGACGCTCAGGTGAGAATCCTGCCGGTGGAAACCAAATCGAGACCAAAGGCGAGACGACAAGGAATAGATCTTTAATTACTTGATCTGACTCGAACACGCCAGTTTTGAGGTGGGCGCGTGTTTAGAAAGACAGCCAAAAAAAAAAAAAAAAAGAAAGAAAAAAAGAAAAAAAAAAA